>PVJH01006941.1:0-97009 GCA_004026705.1 Nesogale talazaci
TTCTTGTGAAATCTTTTTCTTATTCCACAAATGTGTGACCCCAGGTTTTTTTTCCTATGAGTCAATTTCTTGGAAATCGGTTTGCCCCCCAGAAAAGCCATTCTTTCGTCTTGCAGCGGGGATAGGGTTGATGCGATTGCATTCTTCATCTTGAAGACCCCACAAATGTGCAGCGGCTGTAAGCGTTTTCTCATGTGTTCTCTGAGAAAGATGCACTCATTTTTTAGGGTGCAGTCTTGGTAGAGAGGTCTCTATTCTACCGGGCTGAAGCGAGCCGGAGGCTTCTTTTGACTCTAACTGCGCCGAAGGAGGTCGTAAGTGGGTCTCATCTGCTTAAGGGCCACACATTAACACGACACAATAATTTGGCCAGAAGAGGATAATAGCCATTAAAATGTTCTGATTTCTAACCATTTCCTAGACAATTGAGTGTAATGTAAATTAATGTTCAAAAAAGAGGCTTCTAGAATGGAATTTGTTTTAAAAAGAGCAATCATTTTAGAAGGATGGGGTGGAGCAATCAATTTTAGGGCAGTCATCTTCCTCAACACGGAATAACTGTGCGCATTATATATTTGAATTAGGAATTCTACCATTCAGAAAAGACTATGTGACAAATTTAAAATGCCAGTCCATTAAAAGTTACCTTTCTTGATGCAGTCCGGGGAGGCTCCTGGGGACTGTGGTGGGTATGATTGCGATGCTGAGTGGAAATGCAGCTTTTTTTTTTTTTTTTGCTGAAATGAGATTTTACCCCTTCTACTTTATAATCGTTACAGAAATTTAAACCTCAAACCATTTCAGTCCGAGCTTATACTAAGCTTGTTAGTGGTTTCTGATGCTGTGGATGATAATACCGCTGCATCACCATAAATCAGCAGAATTAACTATGATCTTCAGAAGCATGCTTGAAAGTGGGTGACCGAAGTCTGCAATTTGGAGCTCTGAATATTATGATAACATTCTATATTAAATGTTCATAATCTACTTAAAACTCAGCTTCAACTGCATTTTGTATTTGTGCTTTGCCCAATATTAAAAGTGAGTAATAATTATTACAATCCATGTCAAGCTTCATTGTTTGCAAATGTAAAAATATTTGGTCCTGAGTGCACCACATGGTCTTTTAGCTAATTGTTTTAAAAATGTTCATTTATCTTTTCATTTAAAGGTGATTATTCCATTATTTGCTTAAGGATTTTCTTAAGAAATTATAATTTTATCACACTAATGCACAAGGGAAAGGGCTGATGATTTTAAGTACACTTCAAAAATGGCACTGCAAAGTTCTAAACCATGTATGGCTCACTCTACCTTCTGAAGCTGATAGGAGTTTTCTTAGAATCTAATGCTTTGAAGGCAGTGCTTCTCAACCTTCCTAAGGCTACAACCCTTTAATACAGCTCCTCATGTTGTGGTGACCCCCAACCATGAAATTTTTTCACTGCTTCTTCATAGCTATCATTTTTCTACTGTCATGAATCATCATGTCAACATCTGATATGCAGAACGTATTCTCATTGTTACAAATTAACCATAATAAAACAGTGACTCATCACAAAACAATGTGCCATCATATATTGTGAAACATTTATTTCTAATTACAAATAAATGAAACTTTGTCTTGAAGCATGGGGTAGCAGTCTTCATGCCAAGTGCTTGTATGTCAATGTATCTGCATGTGGGCTGGTCTGCCTGGAGATGAATGAAGGAGTGGTGACTCGGGTCCTAAAACCATTGGAAATATGTGCTTCCAATGGTCTTAGGCGACCCCTCTGAAAGGGTTGTTTGACCTCCCAAAGGGGTCGTGACCCACAGCTTGAGAACCGTTGCTCTAAGGATTCATGTTGAAGATTGAATGCAGAGGCAATAAGGTAATATTCTATCTTTAAAACACATAATTAATGTCTATGTCATATTTTTGTCTCCATCCAACAATAATATATTCTCTGTCTTGGTCCCAGGAGCACCTAAATTAAAGCAAATGGAAACCTCACCTTTTCTTTATTATCCTTCTATTCTGTACTACATTTCAGAGATCCCAGAAAAAATCCCCAGACAACTGTAGCCATATGGAAATTAACTTTTAAACAGTGTTGGAAAAAATACAATTATCAATCATTTGAATGAAACCATCATTTATAGGTTTAAAGTTAGCCCTACACAGCAGCTCTAAAAAAAAATGTCAGAGCATAATGAGTTGGTTAAGTTAGCAAGTAAATAATCTAGTCACACTAGGATTTTTACTACATTATGAGGTAATGTAAATCTAAAATGAGGATCAAATAAATGATGCAAGCTGTAAACGCAACTTTACTCTTTCACCATTTGGTGAAAATTTTAATTAAGGAAGAAGCTGGGATTTTGACAGCACATTGTATTCACAGTGGTTGTATGGAAAGGCAAAGCTCATCTAAACCAGATCCTAAATGGGATTAAATTTGATCCATTTGAAATGGATCATCTTATTAAAAAAAACCTCACAAATGCTCTCCCAGATCTTGCCTGGGGGTGTAGGAAGAGTTGAGTCTTGATATTTCTCAACAGAAGACTTTCTCAAACTTCCTCTCACTTCCTGCACAACACTGAAAATTTGCCAGCAGCCTTCCCTCCCTCCAAAGGTCCCATAACCATATTTGTCCCATGAAAGAACATTGAAAGCACTGTGAGAATAGAAAACTACTTGTGATTGTCAAGGCATACAACGGAGTAGCAGTGTTAGCTGCAATTTATTGGCCACCTACCGGTGCTAACATCAGGGCCAGCAGTTAGAAGCCACCAGCTGCTCCATTGAGCAAGAGGCATCTTTCCACCCCTGTAAAGAATTACAGTCTCTGAAACTCACACCGGCTGTTCAACTCTATTCTATAGAACCCCTGCATTGGCATAACACCATAACAATGAGTTTAGACTTGGGCTAACTGGTGGCTCTGTTGGTTAAGCATTGAGTTGCTAACCCCAAGGTCAGCTAATCAAATCCACTTGCTGCTCCATAGGAAAAAGATGAGGCTGTCTGTTTCTATAAAGATGTATAGCCTTGGAAAGTCTAGGTGCAGCTCTACTGTGTCTGTGGGGTTGCTCTGATTTAGAATAAACTGGATGGCAGTGGAGGGTATTTTGAGTACATTCATAGAGCACAAACCGTGAGTTAGCTTAAAGTAAGAGCAAAGAGCTTTATTGAGAATTTAAAAAAACACCCTGGGCCCTGGGAACTGGAGAAGCCACATGGAGAACCCTGCCAGTGCTGAGACACTTACAGTGCCACTGTATCAAAAGCCTTTCTACCCACTGACCTGTGATCGCCCTGTATTTGGCATCTTGCATGTGTTTCATTAGAATGACTTTATTGATTGATATATGACATATGAGCTAATATCAGACTTAAGGTCAAACTATCTCTTATACACATTTGAGTTTCTATGGATTTATTTCTCTAGCCTACCCAGACTAATATAGCAACAAACAAAACAATAACTAGCCCTGCATAATCCCCACAATTATTCCTGTGCCTGAGCCTATTTTTGCAATCAGTATGCCAATCCATCTCTTTGAGGGGCTTCCTCTTTTTTTTGTCCCACTACTTTACCAAGCATGATGACCTTCATTCTCCAGGGGCTGGACCAGTGGTCCTCAACCTTCCTAATGCTTCGATCCTTTCATACAGTTCTTCATGTGGTGGTGACACTCTAACCATAAAATTATTTTCATTGCTACTTCATAGCTGTAATTTTGCTACTGTTATGAAACTCCTGTGAAAGGGTTGGTTGACCCTCAAAGGGGGATGGGCACCTACAGATTGAGAACCACTGGGTGAATTCTCCTGATAACATGTCCAAAGCACATGAGATGAAGTGACACCTTCGAAGGAGAGCCCTCACTCCAGTTCTCACAAGACAAATCTACTGGTACTTTGTAGGCAGTACATGATACTTTCAATATTCTTTACCACCCCAGAATTCAAATGCATGGATTCTTCTTGGTCCTCCTTATTCATTGTCCAATTTTCCAATGTACCTGAGATGATTGAAAATACCCCAGCTGGCCCTACATCTGACTCTGTTGCTTTGAGGGGACCGTGGCTGCTGCTCTCAGCAGGGCCCCTGGGTGCCCGCATCCCAGGCAGGATCAGCAGGGGACCCATTAGCCAGAGCCAGGGGCTCTAACTGTGACCTCAGTGAGCGAGGTCCCCCCACGGCCAGCCATGATGCCTCCTCCCCACCCTGCATGATCAGGTAACATCCTTGCTTTTTTTTTTTTTTTTTTTTTAGCACTCTACAAAAGTCTTGTGAAGGCTCATGTGACCTTTTGACTGTTGCTCCCATGAGTATCAATTATGGGCTCAAGCAACACAAAATCCTTGACAACTTCAAATTTTTCTTCACTTATCATGTTATCTATTGGTCTAGTGGTGTTTTTATTTACACTGAGTTGTAATCCATCCTGAAGACGGTACTCGTCGACTTTCATCAGCAAGTGCTTCAAGTCCTACTCACTTTCAGGAGAAAGATTGTGTCCTCTGCACATCTCGGGTTGTTATTAAAACTTCCTCCAATCCTGATGCCACATTATTCTTCATATAAGCCAGCTGCTCTTCTTATTTGCTTAGCATACAGATTGAATAAGTGCAGTGAGAGGAAACATCCCTGATCCCTTTCCTGATTTCAAATGTTTGTCCTGTTTTCAAACTGCTTCTTGATCCCTGTATAAGTTCTGCATGAGCAGAGTGAAATGTTCTGGAATTCCGGTGATTTGTTATGATCCACACAGACAAATGCCTTGGTATAGTCCATAGAAGCAGAGCAAATATCTTTCTGGTATTCCCTGATGTGAGCCAAGATCCACCCAACAACAATGATAGCCGGTGTTCCACATTCTCTTATGAACCCCTGGAAGATTCCAGTCAATGTACTTTTACTTGCATGGAACATCAGTGATATTGTTCTACAGTTTGTGTATTTTTTTGGGTCACTTCCCTTTGAAATGAGTGCCAATATGGATCTCTTCTAGTTAATTGGCCGAGAAGCTGTCTTCAAAATTTCCTATTATTGATGAATATGTGCTTTCAGTGCTTCATCAGCTTTTTGAAACATTTTGATTGTATTTCCTTCTATTCTTGGAACTTTGATTTTGGTTAACGTCTTTAGTGCAACTTGGACTTCGACTAGTTCTTGTAGGTTCTCTCTGTCTTTTTTCCCCTTCCTAACCCTAGCTCTAACCCTAAGCCTAATCTTTACATCTTCTTTTGATGCTTCCCACATCATTCAATAATGCCTATAGGATATTTCAATATTATTACTTGAAGCTTGGGTTTTTTCTTCAGTTCTTTTAAGATATGCTGACTGTGTTCTTCCTTTTTGGTTTCCTAACTTTTTCTTTAAGCTTTTCATTATATTTTACTTTGTCTTCTTGGGCTGCCTTAAAACTTTTCTAGTCGATTCTTTGATGTCATCATTTCTTCCATTTGCTTTAGCTACTCTTTGACTGAGAACGAGTTTCAGAATCTCTTCTTCTCTTCACCCACCCCAACCCCAGAGTCTCTTCTGACATCCACTTTGATCTTTTCTTTCCTTCTTTTCTCTTTTTAATGACCTTTGGCTTTCTTCAGGAGTGATGCTTTTATGGCCTCCTACAGCTCAACAGATCTTCTATCATTTGTATTCCACCAGTCAAATCTGCTTGGGATGTCCTTGAAATTTAGGTGAGATAGACTCAACGTATTTGAGTATTTGTATTTGTATTTTGGCTCTTGGGGACTTGTTTTCATTTTATTTAGCTTTCACCTGAACTTACATATGAGCTACTGATTGTCTGTTCCATAGTCAGCTCCCAGCATAGTTTTAGCTGGTGATATTAAACATCCCATTGATGTAGTCAATTTGGTTTCTATGTCTTCTATCCTCAGAAGTTCATTTGTATATTCCCCATTTGTGTTATTCATAAAAGACATTTGCTATCTCCAAGTTGTTGGTTTTGCAAAATTCTGTCATGCAATCTCCAGCTTCTTTTCTGTCAACAAGTATATATTTTCCAACTACTGTTCCTTCCTTGTTTTCAGCTTTTGCATTCCAATCACCAATCATTATCAAAGATAGGTTGCATATTTGACCAATTTCTGAACAAAGACATTGGTAGAATTCTTCAGTTTCTTCATAGTAGCTTTTGTGGTCGCTGCATAAATTTGAATACTACTTATAGGTGATTGAATTTCCTTGAAGGGCATAGATGTGATATGTTCACAGAGAGTATTGTACTTCAAGATGCATTTTGCAATGTTTTTTTAGAAAATGGATGTCATGCCATTCCTCTTGATTGTATTACTCCTGCCATAATAAGTCATATGATTTTCTGATTCAAAATAGTCAATGTCAGTCCACTTCAGCTTGTTAATGCCTGCAACTTCTATCTTTATGCTTTTCATTCCATTTTAGATGAACTTCAGTTTTCCTATTTTCATACTTTACATTTTCCAAGTTCTGATCATTATTAGATCTCAGCAGATGTTTCTTCATACCTTGAGTCATGCCCTATCAGCAAATGAGGACCCTGAAGAATCTCTCCCACAGACTTCATTCTATCACCATGTAAACTCTTCTCCAAGAAAGCAGCTTGTTCTCAGTCACATTTTGAATGCCTTACAACTGAGGGGACTGTCCTCTGGCACTATATCCCACAAAGTTCTGCTTCCAATCATTAGACCTTCAGTATCTGACAAAGTTTTAATGATATGCATATGGTCTTTAGATATCCTCCCTCCCCCGGCCCTGAACTGGGCATCCCATTCCTTCTTCATTGTCTGTTCTTAGATTGAAATCTTTCTGAAGTTTGGGCATTTTTGTGGATCCAGTGGTGGTGTTAACATCTCAGCCCTGGCAAGGGTCTCCACGTGACTTCTCCAGCTCCAGAGGTCTGATTTCATTAACCTCCTTTTCACAGGAATGACTGACAGGGAGTGAGCTGAGAGAAAGAGTGTGACTCCCACCTTCAAGGAGAAATTACAAGAGTTCCCAGAGTCCTCAGGAGAAGGCTGAGCCCAGGCCTTATATGCGATCTGCCGAGTGACAGGCTAGATTCTACCTTCACACTCTTAATCCTCATATTGACACCAGATTATGTAACTACACTAGGTGACCTGCTTGCATTGGAAACACCAATAATAGAGCATCCCACATCTCAGCAGCACACAAGCCACCACAGAATGACAAACTGACAGACAAGTGGTAGTTGTTGGTAGGTGCCATCAATTTAGTTCAAATTCATAGCATCCCTATGGACAATGGAATGAAATACCATCCTAGTCCTACACCGTCTTCACAGACATTTTAATGTTTGAGCCAATTATTGCATCCCCTGTTGATTCATCTTGTCAAACACTGTCCTCTTTTTCACTGCCCCTCTACTGCATTGGGTAGAATAATTCTCTGTGCTAGTTCTAAATCTTTCTGCTGATTTCTTTTCCAAGACTAGTATAAATCATCTCCTGGGTTTAGGTCAGGAAGAATTTGTACAAGCAAATCTAGATTATTTAAAGTTTCTTTGACCTTAAAGTGAAATTTTTGAGAATTTAATGAAAGACTGTCGTTTAAGTATGTAAACTTGCACAATATGAGGGCTAGTATAAGCAGTCAGAAAGATTGAAGGTCAGTGACAATTTTTCAGGTAAAAGGATTAAGGGACATAAACAGAATCCAGTTAAAGTTTAAAAGGAAGAAAAGACTTTAGTTCAAGGTAATTTAAAGAACTCACAGAATTGATTTAATTCATCTTTTAGGATTCTGATTTTTTCCTTTCCATGAGACTGGAAGGTCGGGGTTGATAGGGGCAGCACCATTACTGATGTACACAAGAAATGCAAAAAAACTGCTTCACAATTTGACCAATGATATGAACCAGTTTGTCATGACAGTATGTGGCTGAACTGTCTCAATAGGTAAAAGCCCCTGAAACAATTTCTTTGCTACAAATGTAGCCACAGTCTGTGTACCAGGACACACCTACCCTATACGAGAAGCAGCAGGCAACCACATGGATATATTTATAAACATGAGAAGGTGATAGTTGAGTAAAAGTTATTTTATCATTCCAGCATAGGATCAATGGATGAAGAATAAAGCCCAACCTGAATCTGATGCTTTCATGGATATAAGAGTATACAGAACAGAGAGAAGTTACAGGTTCTTCTGTTTGAACATTTTTTTCTCTATCAATGTTTTTTACAATTTCTGTCATTTTGTAATGTCCAAAATGGGAAACTTCACCTAAATCCTGCTTCATGCAAAATATGCCAGCATTTAGACACAACTAGTTTTCCATTGGTTTGACCTGCCTTTTGGTGTTAGGGTATTGATGACAGCTCTTTCTTTTTAATATTTTTGCTTAATCTGTCAAATCCAATTGTTGATCTTTTTCAAGAAAATCTGGAATTAATCCAGTAGCATAGCTAAATAGGACTAAGAATAGCATCTATTCATGGTTTTCAAAGGGATAACAGTTTGAGAAACAATTTGTTTAGTGATGTTACCAGTGAGATAAATTGTGTTAATTTGATCATATCTAGTCTTTGGAATTGTACAAATTTTATAGCCTCAAATGATTTTTTAGTCTATAAATATTTGTATAAGATCTCCAACATTTTTTGATTTGTCCTAAATGCAAAAGTTGATATAAATTTTCACTGGTTAAGAGATACAGGTGATTTGGTAAAATGATTTTGCCATTAGGTCAAGCCATAAAGTAGTAGTTGAATGTTGATAATAGTCAATCTTTTCCTAAGCAATGACTTAACTTTTTTGACTATTGGTTGATATTCAAAGAGTATTGCTAAAGCTGCATATAAATTGAGATGATAAGAGAGCCTAGGTTTTATAATAAAGCCTGATAATGCCTGACCAACAGTTTCTCTCTCGCACCCCCCCCCCCAAGCTGTATCAGCAAGATTGTTGTTCTCTACTTCCTCTATTTGAAGCATGCTTTATAGCTAGTGTGCAGAAATCTTTATCACAGCAATTTCAGAGGGTAGTAATAATGCTTCTAAAAGTTCAGCTAATAGTGTTCGTTTGTAATAGTGGTTCTAGAAGATGTCAAGCAATACCTTTGTGTCCAAAATCATGAATATATATATATATGCCATAATAATTCATGACAGTATTCTCTTGAATTCATTTGGCTATTTGCAAAGCCTCGTAAGGGCAATTAATTCAGCATTTTGAACTGAAGTTGTTTCAGGAAGACATTGACCCTCAAATTTCAGTGAAGACTTTAAACATATTTTCCAATAGGATACACAGATAAGACCATCTACCAGTACAATTAAATTGGAATCAACAAGAAGAATCTTTCTCCTCTAAGTATTCTCTGTTAACTATTGTGTTCCGTTGGATTTAAACAATTATGCATTAGATAGTAATCAACTATCATAGGAAAAAGAGCAGCTAGATTTAAATAAGTAATAGTAGCAAGCCAAGTGTAAATTTCACCTTAAAGAATAATCATAAGAGGAGAGTCTCTTTATTTATAATGTTGTGGAGAAGTAGGATTAAGAAAGGGAGGCACAATATGTGGTATATAAATATCTAAGAAACTTCCCAGGACACTGTTTACAGTGGAGTCAACAGGTTTGTCAGGGGAGGATGCTGCCTTGAGACAAGGGGCATAGCCTGCAATTAGTGGATAGAGGTGAATGCTGCAATAGCCTGTAAGCCTAGGTTGCTCTCCATGTATGGGAGCTAATAGATCGAATGCATATCCATTTACTTCATGGACAAATAAAGAGAAGTCAAACTGATAATTAAGAAGACTTACAATAAGGGCTGAGCCCTGGTGACGTAGTGGTTGAGTGCAGGACTGCGGCCCACTGGCTTGGCGGTTCAAATCCAGCAGCAGCTCTCCAGGAACAAGGCTGGGCTTCCTACTCCCACCAGACGGCAGTGATACAAAAAAAAAAAAAAGACTTACAATAGGTGCTGAGGCTAGGCGTTCCTTTAAGGTTTCTATGGACTCACAACTCCCAGAGATCATTTGAAATGTATATGGTTTTGAGGACTAGATACTTGTTAAATACTTATCAAAGCTGAGATAATAAAGATAAACTTGGAACCTTAATTTGGAACAAAGGCAGGAACAAAATCAAAAAACAAAACTCTCTGTCACTGCATCAATTCTGACTTGTATGTTCTTACAGGGCAGGTTTCTGAATCTGTAATTTGCTGTGGGACTAGAAGGTGTCATGCTTCCCTTGTGGAGCACTTGGTGGTTCCAAACAGCTAACCCTGAGGTGAACAGCTCAATGCATAACCGTGACACCACCAGAGCTCCTGCCTGTCGTAATCAGTTAGTCATACAAGCCCATGTGACTGGGTATGGCTTTGGTTTTGGAACTGCGTAGGCCAAAATAACATTTTTTAACATGACAATCTACAGAAATATTCCTGGCAGAAATTAGATGACCAAGATTTTCAACCGTGGGTTAAGCTGGCTGTAATTCAGTCTTAGATACTCGGCGTCCTCCTATGGCCAAGGGTCAGGTAGAGGAAATCTGTTTCCCAGCAGAGGGGAAGTGATTAACATGTGGGGTACATGTTGGAGCAAAATAGAGTTATGTGTACATTGCAAAGGCTGAAAAACAGTATGTAAAATTTGAGAAAATGAAGGAGGGGACTCTGTAAACCTTTACAGCATCAGAGTCTAAGTAAAGTGCTGATTCTCCTATATAAAGATAAACATATATTGGCTGTCAGAGTAGCCAAGAATAATGAAAAATATACTACAAAGATTAACTACGGTAAAATGGGTGCACTGAAGTAGTATATTAGAGAGTAATAAATGAGGTTTAAGAATAGCAGGAAATCTGAGAATGTCTATATGATTAACTGAGTACAAATGTTAAACAAGCTTCCACCTCCAATTGCTATATTTCTTAGCAGAGAAGATTTAACATGGGTTAGTATAAGGTCCTATAAGATCTCTAGATAGAAGATGATTTAGTATGAGAGCAATATCTTCCGTAATTTCCTCTTTAAAGAGAGCATTTGGAAATGTTTGGGTTTAAATGCGTCGAGTTGAAATTTAATTGGTTTAGTAAGTAAGACTTGACCCACATTGGTAGATGTGCATTCAAAAGTCTCGAGAATTGATGAAAGGATTTTTGTGGGGCAAGATCTAGATTATTTATGAAGAGTTGTGAATAAGTAAGGCGATTATCTGCACATAACATATATTTTTTCTTTTCTTTGATTTTTGGTCTAGATCAGAATTTGTCTAGGAAAACCCATCAGGCATGCTTAGTAAAAATTTCCCCTTGTCATTGAACTGCAAGTAGTAGTTCCATTTAGAGGAAAGATCACTTCTTACCAAATTAACAGTGATATCAGGACTGAGGAGAAATGGGTGAGGATCTGGAAGACCATGGTTAATACTTGTTAATTATATATTGTTGGAGGTTTACCCATAACCCCATTATTTTTAGAGTTCTAGTACTCTCAGGTAGAGACTTTTAGTATGCTGCAAGGTGCTGTGAGTAGATAAAGTGGTTTCAGTAAGACATAAAAATAATAATTTAAAATTTATCAGTGGTCCATGAGAGTGGGAGAGGAGGGAAAAAGAGGAGCTAACTAACACCAAGGGCTCCAGCAGAAAGAAAATGCTTTGAAAATGATGACAGCAGCATATGTTTTGAAAGGTATGATGCAACATATATACAAGTGAATTTGCTACAATCGATGTGTGGATTATTATAAGGGTGGTAAGAACGTCCAATAAAATGATTTATTAATAAGACAGAAATAGAAAAAAATTACAAATTTCTCCATTAACAATTAGAATCATCTCTCTTTGGTGTAACATTCGTCATAAAAAAGAACATTTCAGGCTGAGCCCCGGTGGCATAGTGCGTGAGTGCAGGACTGTGGCCCTTGGACTTGGAGGTTCCGATCCAGCAGCAGCTCTCCAGGAGCAAGGCTGGGTAGCTCCCCTGACCACTAGAGGGCAGTGATGCCCCCCAAAAGAACATTTCAAGATCTAAATGTTGATTGTGACAGGATAATAGCTAACCACAGTCAAGAAAATCCATTCAATACAAGCAGTGTTTAATTTACATACCAACCATGAAAGCTAATGATGATGAAATTGAAGAATTTTACCAACATCTTCAATCTGAAATTGATCAAACATACAATCAAAATGCATTAAGTTTTATTGAGGAGAGTTCACACAAAAAAAGAATTATTGAGGATTGGAATATGAAAGCTGGTGGGGAAAAGAAACACTAGCTGAAAAGTGTGGTGTTGGGGATAGAAACAAAACTAGCAATTGAAGGATTTTTTAAGAGTTAAAAATTTAAACTTAAGAATTGAAAGAATTAAAATTGTTAACAACATATGGCATTTTTAGTTAAGTTGATATTGATAGGTTAAAAGACTAATGAGAAGAAAATAACTAGGGAAAGAGACATGCTAGTACTATTTATTTTAAACTTTTTGAAATATAAAGCAGTGAGGAACAATAATTACCTTTTCTTCTTTTGGTAATTGAAGAGAGAAGACAAACCAGTCTCCCCAATTCCTGTACAACCAGAGA
Source organism: Nesogale talazaci (assembly GCA_004026705.1). NCBI lineage: Eukaryota > Metazoa > Chordata > Mammalia > Afrosoricida > Tenrecidae > Nesogale > Nesogale talazaci. The sequence continues at coordinate 12,571 of PVJH01006941.1, forward strand.
CCACAGAGAATGATTCTTATCTAAGATTCACTGGAAAGAAATTGTAAATCTTCATTGCAGATTTATTATTTCCTAAAATTGCCTCGGGAACTCTGCTTTGTCAAGGATAAATAAGTATAAGCTGGACCTAGAACACATTAAATAGGAGATATGTGGTCTTAAGAATGTCTTAGAGAATATAGCAAAAGATAAATTGCTCCATAGACATTGTAATTTAGTTTTTAAGACACACAGAAGTCTGATGGCTGAGAATGGAGTAAAGTCTAGTCTTCGACTTCACTTTAGAATAGAGGGAAGGAAGCACAAACTAAACTTTGTCTCTCTAGTGACTTACTACAAGATTATTACTTCTCCCACTTTGATAAACATGGATATAAAATCTTGCTCTCTGGACTCTAGGATTTCCTACACTTTCTTGTGAAGAATGAATGATTCAGGCTAGATCATATTTAAATGACTCCACATTTTGAATTAAAAGAATGCTTATACAAGTTATATGTTCTTTACTTACAGCACAAAATAAGCTTAAACATTTTTATATTAAAAAACTGAGATAAAGTATTATTAGCAGAACCAGGAAAAATAATTATTCAGTGTGATTCTTCTCTTAATTGCATTTCTAATGTGCCATTTTAGTTACTGAGCAAATATACATAATCGTCATCTTATAATTCTAGGAGAAAGTCAATCTGGACCCCACCAAAACAAAACAAAATAATTTTATTATTAAAAAATAAAATTTCATAACACTACTAACATCTTTGTTGCAAATACATCTTTGAGCAACACAAATGGCAACTATGCATCTGGACTACACCAGATGGAATATCAGGGATCAAATTGACTACACCTGTGGGAGAGAAATGGAGAAGCTCAATGTTGGGCTTCTCAAGACGAGAAGTGCCCTGTGGAACAGCTCACCAATTGCTCATACGTATATTTAGGTTGATGCAGAAAAATTGAAAATGAGTCCAGGAGAGCAAAAATATGACCTAAGTCCCTCCTCCTGAATATCTAGAATACCTTAAGAAGACAGATTACTTAACACTCAGAACAGATGACCTGACATGTTGTGGAATTATGTCAAGAATATAGTTAATGAAGATTATTAAGTAACAAGAAAGAAAAGAGCCAAGTGGATATCAGAGTAGACCGAGAATCGACCGTGCTTTTAATCGTAGAGGAGCTAAGGCACAGGGAGAGACGATGAAGCAGAAGAGGGGAGCAGAAATTTTCAATAGGTAGCTCAAGAGGACAAAGTACAATACTAAAGTGAAGAGTGCAAAGATCTGGAGGTAGAAAACCAAAACCAAACCAAATTTTAAAAAACCCACCACACTCAGCCTATCTTAAACTGAAAGATTTCCAGAAAAATCAAGCCTTAATCTACAATATTAAAATATTCTTTGAAGACTAACCAGCTGTCATGTAACTCAGAAGCAGCAAAGTCCACATGGAAGAAACACACCAGCCTGTGTGATCATGAGGCGTCAATGGGATCAGGTATCAGGCATCTGAGTCCCAGAACAAAATCGATTCCAAAGTGAATGAGGTGGGGCAGCACATGGAGTAGAGACCCAATGCCCATCTGAAGACAATTAGATATCCCTTCACAAAGGGGCCACAGGGAAAAGATGCGCTAGGCAGGGTGTATAATAGCACTGATGAAACACACAACTTTCCTCTATTGTTTTGGGGCTTTCTTCACCCCACTATCATGACCAGAGCATGCACACAGTTACAGATAAGAGCCTGCAATACAGGGAATCCAGGATAGATAAACCCCTCAGGGCCAAGAAGGAGAATAAAGATACCAAGAGGATTAGGGGAAGGTGGGGTAAAAGGGGGGAAATCGTTCACAAGGATCAACTATAACCCCCTCCCAAAGGGGCAAAAAACAAAAAAGTGGATGAGGGGCAATGGAGGATGAGGTAAGATGTGGAAAAAAATAACCATCAAGGTCCATGAGGGAGGGTGGGTGGGGGAGGGAAGGGGAAGAATAGGGGAGTTGATATCTGGGGCTCAAGGGGGAAGAGAATGCTTTGAAAATGATGACAGCGTTGTGCAAATGTGCTTAACACATTTGAAGAATGTATGGATTGTCATAAGAGAGGTAAGGTCCCCCAATAAAAGTATTTTTTAAAGTTTAAAAAGAAACTATAAGTAATTTATTTTTTAGTTAATTGCATTCTTTCTACAGATTTAAATTTCTCTCCTTACCAAGTTTGCTCAAACAAAAACGCCCTAAAAATGTAAGTCAGGGGGTAAAATGGAGCAGATATCAAGGAGTTCAGGAAGGAAAAGAATGCTTTGAAGTCTTTTGTGGTATCAATTGTATAATACTGCTTGATGTGATTAACCTATGGAATGATATGATATCTGTATGAACCCCCATAAAGTGGGTTTGGAAAAAATAGAAATAAATAAATGCATTAAAAAAGGAAAATATTCGCACTGAAAACACACAGCAAAATGGCAACAACAATCACACTCATATCAATAATTATATGCTAATTGGATAAATGCACCAGTTAAGAGATAGGGAATAGCAGAATGGATTTGAAAACAAGACCCATAAATATTCTGCCTATAAGAAATAAGCAGTAAACATAAAGACAAAATTGATTAAAAGTCAGAGGATGGAGAAAAATTGACTAAGCAAATTACAGGGTCCCACCCACACCCCCAAAGACATTAGTGGCATTATTAATCTCTGATAAAATAGACTTCAAGTTAAAAATATCATGAGAGATCAAAAAAGAACACTACACAATGATTAAAGGAACAATAGGACAAGAAGCGATAACTATATTAAAGGTATATGTCTTAAAGACCCTCAAAATATGTTAATCAAATTCTTATAGAGTTGAAGAGAATAATAGACACTTTGTCTATAATAGGAGACTTCAATACAACACCATTCTTAAGGAAAGACAGGTCATTAGAAATGGAACCAAATAAAAACACAGAAGCACTAACTAACAAAATCAACCCAATTCAATCTCCTAGCCATCTACAGAACATGCCACCCAATAGCAGCATGATATATATGCTCTTCTAATGTACATGAAACAGTCTTTAGAATAGACCATTAGTGAAGTCACAAAGCAAACCTTAATGAATTTAAAGTTGTTGACATTTTATAATCCACATCTTCAGACCATACACTATAAGATCACAAATCAAGACTAGAAAGAACAAGGACAAAAATCAAATACATGGAAACAGAACAACACACTAAAAAGACTGGGTAAGTGATGAAATAAGAGATGAAAATAGTATCATAGAGTAGCCATACAAAAGGTGTACAACAGTACTATTTACAGTAGCCACACTTAGGAATAAATATAACCAGAAGCAAAAGACTTATACAAACAAAAATATAGAATAGTGTTACAAGAAATCAAAAAGGCCTATTCAAAAAGCCTCAAACAAGAACAACGACAAAAAAACCCACCAAATTCACTTCAGCCAATACCAATTAATATTGGCTTCATAGGACTGAATAGAACTGCCTCTGTGAGTTTCCATGACTAACTCTTTTCAGGAGTAGAAAACCTCATCTTACTTCACAGAGTGAATGGTGGTTTTAAACTGCTGACCTTGCAATTAACAGTACAATGTGTAACCTCTACACTACCAAGGGTTCTAAAACGACCAACATAAATGAAAAAAAAAGTTCCATGTTGAGATAGGAAGGCATAAATTGTGAAAATGTCAGTTCTACCCACAGCAATCCATAAATATAATGCAATTCTGATCCACATCTCCACTCCATCCTTTAAAGAATGTACAAGGGTACCTGGCACTAGATGGAGATGAAGAAATCCAGGTAAGCAATGAACTTCTTAAGAAAGAGAACAAAATAGTGGAGGCCTTTCACTATCAAACTTCAAAACTTCTCAGGCAGCCGCAATGGTCAAAACAGTCTGGTACAGGTGTAATGACAGGTCTATAAACCAATGGAACAGACTAGAGAACCCAGAAATAAATTCTTGTACTTAGAGATGACAGATCTTTGACAAAGGGTCAAAATATTAAACTAGGAAAGCAATAGTCTCTTCAACTGATGGTTCTGGTAAAATAGGATCTCCATCTGCAGACAGGATGCATACCTTAGCTCAGAAACAAAGCAAAAATCAAGATGGACCAAAGATCTAAATGTAAACTCAGAACTATAAAGGTAATCAAAGAAAAATAGGAACAAACTTAAGGGCCCTATTGCAGAGCATAAATACAGTACCAAATATCAGGAAGGAAACTACACACACTAGATGGCAAAACATGACAGAGACCAACAAAAAATAAAATACGTTCATCAAAAGACTTCATCAATAGATGAACACAAGAATCCATGGAATAGGAAAAAGTCTTTATCAATGACACAAAGGAAAAGGGACTAATCTTGAAAATCTATAGAATACTGTAACATCTCAATAATAAAAACAAACAATTAAATTAAAATATGGACAAATGACCTGTCCTTTGGTGAACCAACAGTTCTCCCAATATGACAACCAAGTGGCTAACAAGCATATGAAAAAATGTTCACCATCATTAGCTAGTGGGGAGATGCAAATTAAAACAATGATGAGATACCACGTTACACTAACCATGATGGCTTATGCCACCAAAATGGAAAACAAATGCTGGAGAGAGGGTAGAGAGATTGGAACTCACATACATTGCTGTTGGATCTGTTAATATGTACAATCAATCATTGTGGAAAACTGTGTGGTGCTACCTCAAACAACAGGGCATAGAAATTCCATATGATTGAGCAATACTTATGATGGGTACATATCCTGGAGTTAGTCAATGGGAAAAAGTCAATCAGCATATATTTCGAGTTAACAATTTCAATATGTGTACTTCACAGTCCAATTTTCATAAAAGGGTGGACTTCTTAGGATTTCTGATAAATGTGCAAAATAAAACAGAAATTTGGTGCTTTCAGGACTTGCTATTGATCATGAAAATGGTTCTCTCCTAAATTAACTTTCATTTTGAGTATCCCAGAGATAGTAAACGTTTTCTCTTGGTTGGCCACTGTAAGACTTGAGAGACTTGCTGCCCAGTTTTCTTCAAGGATGTGATCCATATGATAATCCAGAAAGGCATCTGGTGATGGACACATTTTAGGAGGACTTTTGGTTTATGTTGCCTTCTGCCCAGTTCTGAGCAAGTGACAGAAGGGGGGTTATTTTCATGATGATATTCAATGAGTTTTCGTTTCAAATGAAGTCTATGAATTAGTGATTTTCTGATATTCCAAAAATTAAAAGCTTTTAGGATATAAACTGAACTGTCAAAGAGGAAAACAATATTCTATCAGGAGTGAGAGAAGGGGATTTTTATTGAAATGTAGTACAGCTGTTTATCAAATGAGAGGGTTTTTTTCCCCATAGAGAAGAAAGGAAAGATAAGGTTGATTGATAGATTCAGCTCTAGCTTTGTAGTCCTTTGAAATGTAATGATTAAACAGGTGTCTAGGAGGGAATGAATTACCGTATTTTTTGGATCGTAAGATACACCCAGTTTTTCGACCAGGAAAACAAGAAAAAATACTAACCAAATAGTACCAGTATACTAACATATTTATTAAAATAAAGCAAAATATGGTAATTTTGGGAGGGCATCACTCCTCTGGTGGGAGTAGGAAGGCCAGCCTTGCTCCTGGAGAGCTGCTGCTGCATTTGAACCGTCAGCCCCGTGGGCTGCAGTCCCACACACAACCACTACGCCACCAGGACTCAGCCCAATACGGTAATATTTAACAGCGTAAACTCAACAGTGATGTTAAAAACTATCATCACCCTGACTGACATTTAGACTCCAGGAGGCAAGACTTCCCCCAAACACACAGCAGTCCACAGCATGCAAACAGCAGCGACAGTAATAGGGCACATGGGATCAAATAAACATAAGCAAATGTTCTGGGGTACCACATCTTTGGACCATGAGACGCACTCTCGTTTCCCCCGTCTTTGGTGGGGGGGGGAAGTGTGTCTCATGGTCCGACAAGTCCAGTACTGAAGTGAATGGTGCCTGCTGGTTTCATTATGCATAATTGCATTCCAGAGCACATTTTCCTCCTGGGGAAAAAAAGTTTATACCTTGAAACATTTTTCTTAAGAAAAATTGTTTGCATCTTGATCGTTTGCTTCCTGAAAATGCTCATAGCCTCTGTCATTCTTATGTCTCACCAAAAAATACCTCCATTTTGAATCTTATCTATTAATATTACCTGTTTTTGGTTGAGTTTCTACTTGATGAACTTTCATTAATAACAATTATTTTCTTTACTGTGCCAAGTTTAGGCCTCATCTTCATGGTGAGCACATTTTATGGTCAGCATAACACATAAGGAACGTTTCTCAGTCCGTACAGAATGATAAATGTTTATATGGATGAGATCCACGAAGACGAAAGGGAGGTGATTAAACACCATGATAATTGGTGAAAATCTGTGAAAACTGAATAATTTTGTATGAAGGTTTTTGTGTGCAGAGTGTCGAAGTATGGTGTTTCATAGATAAAATAGATTGAATTAAAGCAAAACAATATTTTATAACTATAATAATAGAAATAGTAAGGAATATGAGGAATGCAAAATAACATAAGTTTTTCCACTCCAAGAGGAAAAGCAAATACCTACAATATTAATTAATGAAGGAATATTATCATTGAGGATTAATACTGCACATCATTAAATGGAGAGTGCACTATTAACACTATTATCAGAAATATAGAAATAACAAGATTTTACATGCACAGTATATCCATGGGCTGCAGTGAGAATGTCAAGAGACATTCTATTTTGCAGTACTACTTAGATCATCATTAGTATTTTGATATTGCATTCTTAAAACTCAGCCACTGGCCAGTTAGGACAATTTGGATACAGGTAGTTAATATTACTACATGTGTCAGAACAAGTGATATCAAAATTGCAAATACTGCTGCTAAAACTCAAGTAAATGAGACACTGGTCAAGACCACTGAATTCTTTTTGGGGGGGAGGGTTTAAAATAAGCTTTATTGATATCTAATCCACATGCCACACATTGTTGTGCAGTATCGTCAGTCAGCCCCCTTTTTATATTCTTTAAAAATCTCTTTATTGGAGGCTCATACAATGCTTGTCATGATCAATACATCCATCCCTTGCATGCAAACTACATTTGTACACTTAATATGAGTGCAATAGTTGTTAAAGAAATTTAGTTTAAATATGTCCTTGAGTCCAGTTCAGATCCAGAGGGCATCTTTTGATCTAGTCTGGTAGTAGCCCCAAAGTTGGCTCTATGTAGATTCCAAAAAGATGTAACCAATCCAGTAGTAGCTTCTAAGGGTATAGTTGATGTCCATTAAGGACTGGAAGCTATTCCATAGGTCTGGTGACAGCTGAGCTACTTATATGCATGTGATTAGTTTGTTTCCAGCAAAGGTGGCGGGCAACCCTCCTTAGCTTTTCTACTTTCGGAATTAACCAGAAGACTCTGTCCCATGGTTGTTGATATAACCCTACAACATGAAAAGTAGTTTGTCAGTTTGTTAGTTAATTCTCCTGGGGGAATTTATTTAGTAATGTAAGGGTTGTGTTAAGAGTAAAGGCTAAGGTATGGTCTAGGTTTCATTCAGATCCACCAAGAAACCATTTATTAATTTTAAAAAATCTAGCAATAGTGGTGACCTCTAAAGGAGCCCTGGTGGTATAGTGGGGGCAGCTAACTGCAAGGTCAACAATTTCAACCTCCAGCTTCTGAGTAGTAGCATGGTAAGATTTTCTATGCCTGTCAACAGTTGAAATCTTAGAAACCCACAGAAAGAATTCTACCCTTCCCTATAGGTTCACCACGATAAGGAAAAGATATGGGCTAATAATTTTTAGCTCTGAGGTCCTTGAGATTTTGAAATCCATCAAGTTGTTACAGATAGAAACACTTTAAGTTCACTTACTCTCTAAAAATCATTTCATTTGTATATAATTCACATAACATACAGCTTAATAGTTCAATCTTTTTTGTTGTTTTGTTTTGTTTTTTTTCGGGGGGGCATCACTGCCCTCTGGTGGGGGGAGTAGGAGGCCCACCCTTTGCTCCTGTGGAACCGCTGCTAGAATTGAACCCTCCATCCCAGTGGGCCGCAGTCCCGCACACAACCACGACGCCACCGGGGCTCAGCCCAGCATGTTCTCTTGTAATGGCTGGTTTTTATTTGTGATGCAGGCAGAGTAAAGAAGGCAAAGACTCTTGCTTCTTGCTTCTTGGAGACATAAAAGTCACAAAGAAGCCCAGCATCCCATTCTGAGTGTGATGTGGACTTAGAGGTACACTCTGCGTTACTGAGCAGACAGCTACTCCACAGTATTTTCTTGGCTGTAATCTTTATGGAAATAGTTTTCCAGACCTTTCTTTCTTGGTACCTCTGGGTGGGTCTAACCCGTCAACTTTCTGGTTAACAGTCGAGTGCAAACTGTTAGTTCCACTCAGGGATTTTTCTAAGGAGCGTAAAGCACCTGAAGTTCCAAATGAAAAGTCAAACTTTTGGGTTAAAACGCTGTCTTTTAGAAAATACCCTATTCAGAACTAGCAAGCCATTTGCATCTGGTAATCCTGTCTAGTTCTACCTGGGATGTGTTCTGTGGACTAGTTCTCTTAAAGGATATTAAGACTTGGTTTAAAAAAATATTTTAAAATATTGGATTAAACATAATCTCTACTTTCTTTAGTGAAAGACTTCTCTGATCTTTAATATGCAAGCATATATTTTGATGTCTTCAAGGAGAGTTTTGTAAATAAGCTTGATACAAATGATGTATGGCATGTTATAAGAGCAGTAAGAGCCCCCAATAAAATTATTGGGAAAAAAATTTGACAAGATTCTCTTCTCATAAAGCATTACCAGGGAGATGAGCAGATAAGCATACATAATTGCATATTTATAAAGACCACAGGTTTAGATTTGCTGGCAGAGAATTATGCTGACGGGGAAACAGGAATGGTAGATTTGGAGGAGTAGAAATCGGAGGAGAAATAGGGAAAGTCCAAGGAAGATGCTCAGAACTGTCAAGGACTTCACTAGGAATCACTTGAGGTCCTGAATGTTGAAAGAAGAGAGCTTCAAGGTCAGTGTGGTGTTGGTTGGCTTAGCGGAGTGAGTTCCATATTTCCCTTTTCTGTCCTTAGCCACCTGACCCATCTGCTCGATCGGCTTCATTCTCTTTTTCTTCTTTGGATCCACTTATTGGCTGCCTTCTTTTGTTCTGATCTACCCAATTGAGTTCGATGGCCTTGAGTTTGGATTGAGGTACTCAAATTGAAAGTTCATTCATTATCTTCTTTCACACACAAAAAAGACATTTTAATTGGATTTTTAAAACAGACCAGACGCTGGATGCAGAACTAATAGTTTACAGGATGGAGAAGGCTTTATATCCTGAAGGAACAACAGTCTAGTAAGAGAGAACTCTGAAGATTATTAGAAAAGCACATCTTGCTTTTGTAATTCCAGTTTGTGTGCGTGCAGATTTATTTCATGCAAATTGTGCCTAAGCATCTCTCTGATCCGTGTCTGGCTGCAGACACGTTCTCTCAGCAATACAGTTGTGTGAGTCTTGTTGTTGTTACCTGGGAGAGTCAATTGAGTTATCCATTACACTTACTCCTCAGTCCACTGTTGCAACCTCTGCCAATCTACCTCTGGGTCGAGGGTTCCCCACCCCCACGCCCTTTTTTTTGGGGGGGATGTCTGACTATTTTTTCCAAGGATGAGGGTTCCCCACCCCCACGCCCTTTTTTGGGGGGAGGATGTCTGACTATTTTTTCCAAGAATGATGTCCGTTTTCAGGTATTGGGCTCTGTGATAGCATGTCTGAAGGACAGGAGATGATGCCTTGCTATCCTCCTTCCTTAGGACCATCCTGGCTGATGTATTGATTATTTGGCTAGTTCACAGTACTTTCAATATTTTTTCATCAGCATAGCTCAAATGAATCAATTCATCTTTAGTCTTCTTCATGGTTCAACTGACATGTTCACATGAAGTCTTGGAAAATACCATGGCATTGGTCAGGTATCCCCTAGTCCTTAAAGTAGCAGTCTTTCTTTTCACTACTTAAAAGAGGTCTTATATTGTAGATTTACCCAATATAATACCCCCTTTGATCTCATCCCAACCTACTGTAGTTCAAAGTACTCTCTCTTTTTTAGCTTACCAAGTGTTTATGGTGTACAGGGAACATTAGGCATATGGTTTATTCACCTTATGTAGACTTTTTCTTTCTGAAAATAACTTAAGTCGCCATTAAAACTGATAATAATAATTTATAAACTATCAAGCCTTCATGAAGGAGAAGGGGAAGGGAGGGAGGGGAAACAGTGAGGAACTGACACCAAGGGCTCAAGTAGAAAGAAAACATTTTGAAAAGGATGATGGCAACAAATGTATGAATGTATTTGGCACAATAGATGTATGTACAGATTGTGATAAGAGTTGTACAACTCCCCAGTAAAATGTTTTTTTTTTAAATTGATAGAATCTAAGTACTCTCAAATTCAGAAACCAAGACTTAGTGAAATTTTCTTTCCTAGTATTTGGCCTCTTTTCTTTGGGATACTATAAACCAGGGTTTTACTTGGACTGTATATTGATGACAGAGAAAGTAGAAATTTCTGCCTAAGTAGGAGAGACTATATGAAATTTGATGTCACATAACCTTTGACATAATATTTCTTTTTTTAATTATTTGGTTTCTAGGAGAAGATCCTAAATAGAAATAGAACTTTGCAACCAAAAATGACTATTTAGAGGAACCATCTTTTTGTCTCAAGACAAGTGTTTCTGATAAGCACTTCAGCCCTTAGCAGCAGGGTTCTAACTATTCCTGATGTCACCAGAAGACACAGTGATCTTCTTTTTTAAGTACACGTAGGTGATAGAAACTTAGTTCCTTTGAAATTGTGAGAAATTGTAGTTTCAAAATATGTATAGATAAAGAGGAAGCCAAAGATGTACCAATTACTTCTATCAGAAAGCAACAATAACACTACAACAACGTTAAAATATAAGCATGTTAAGAATCACTATATTGTATGCCTCCAGCGCTTCTTGACAAAAGTAAAAGAGAAAGCAGAATACTGTCTCCTTCTTAGAAAAACTGCTATGACTTTAGGCAAAACTTTGGCCACAAGATCTGCTGCCTTGCCTCCCTCGTTTTGTTATTTCAACAATTGTACTAAATTCTGGGCAAATTAATTTTCCTTCAAAGTGAAAGGTTCTTTTAATAATTTCCTGAATGTTCCCATTATTGTCATTAATGGGCTTTGTTCTGTTCACTGTAGGATGACTTCTTTATATCCTTGTCTTTTCAAATGTTTTTAGCCCTCAATGAATAGGCATCATAGTAAGTCACTTCAAAAAATCTTCTGTAAATATGGATATTTTTCACTATTATCATGCATTGTCTCATAATTTTCTTCCATACTTCTGACTTGGAATACTAAATTCCTGGCTGGGGATAGCAAGTCAAAGTCTATACTTGTAACTTTAGAAAAAAGAAACATTTTGATAATAAATCTAAAAATTAATTGTCGTTAAAAAATTAGCAAAAATCAAGGTGTGGAACTATTACAATTATTTTAAAGTATACTGTTATTACTTTTTAAAGCATCTTTTGCTTTTTGAGGTTTCCAGTTCAAGATAATAAACTCATGATAAATTAGAGGTTCAAGGAAATATCATTTTGGGACAATAGATTCCCAGAAGATTTTTGTTTTCAGATTATCAGAAGAGAAATCCAGGTAATGAAATGTTTACATATGCACATGTTAGTAAGTAACATATGTGAGTTAATCTGTTGGTTCTTTTACACACTGTGTGATTTTAGTTTTTTCATCTACCTTTAGGAGATATATACTGAATGTTCTAGGTAAATGGATTTAATATCTAGGATTTGCTTCCCAAATTTCAGGGCAGAAAGGGAATGGGTAATGGCATAGGGGATTCAGGACCTCATTGGTACTAGTTGAAACTGTGCATTTTATATATAGGAATTCATTATATTTGTCTCTGTCTTTACATTTGTTTGTAAATGCTTATAAAAAACTCTTCTAAATGCTATACGTTGTAAGAACTATGACTTAAGAACCATCATTCTCCCCAGAAATATGCATAGTTCTGTTCAAATAAGACTCAAAGGGTAAAATAAAATTGTAGAAATTTTGGCAGCACCTCAAAGTTTTCACCTGCTATGCAAAGCAGGCCATCAATTTAGAGGTTGGATGCAGATGGGTTTTCATGAGGAGGAATATGCATCATTCACGTTGTTGTTAGCTGTCTTCAGACAACTAGGACTTACGGCTATGAGTCAACCATGACCCCAGGTAACTGCCGTACCAGGGTACAACGAATGAACCGCAGCCTAGTTCTGGGCCATCCTTAAGCTTCTGGATATGATGACCAAACCTAGTACATGGTGCCTATGTTAGCCTGGGTCAATTAGAGAAACAAATTAATAAACAAGCATATATGATTAAGAAAGAGGCTTATATACAAGAGGAATGGAACATCGAGAAAGCATTTCAACCAAGCCCAGTCCAAGGCCACAAGCCTATATGTCTTATACTAGTCCATAAAGTCTTCTTCAGATTCATGAAGAATGCAGATGCAATGACACCAGGACAAGCATAGGTGAGTAGGTGCAGAGTCTTGTGTATGCAGTGGTGATAGAAGATTCTTGGTGCCGGCAGGAGTCTCATTCTGGCTCCACCATTTTCCAGGGCTCAGGGTCCATCAGTATGCTGCCACGTGTCTTGGCAGCTGCAATGTCTGCCAGGGAGTCAGCCTTGTTTCTTGTCAGAAGAGGGTCTCCAAGGAACTGAGAAATGAGTCTCTCACCTCCAAGGGAGAAATACACCCAGATTTTCCAGAATTCTCAAGAGAAAGTCATGCCCACATAGAGATCTCATTGGCTATCTCCAGATTGACAGGCTAGACTCCACCTCTACATTTTTAATCCTCAAATTGACACCAGATTAGGTGACTGCCCCAGTACCACTATGTACATTCTAAACTTTCAGTTTTCAGAATGCCATGGATGCTAGTGGAAGCTCATTTGCACTGAATTTTAACAGCAATTCTTAGACTGGAATACTTAGACTGGATTTTGTCACAAGAATCTCCCTCTGAACCCATTTTGAATTTATTCTAAAATTTTGGTATTCTCTGTCATTTCTTAGCTTGAGATCTTTCTCCATTGGATATGGTCATTGCCGCTGAGTTCTTTTTTTTTTTTCACTTAGTTTTGTATGTTTTTCTAATAAAAAGCTGGTATGTGGGGATGTATGAAGACAGTAGCTGGATTAAGATATTCTGTGGGCACAGAAAAGGAGGCTGGGGGAAAAGGTGAGTGAACAGCAATGAGTAAAAGAAAGAAGATTCCAAAGTTGTTTGTGGTGATGATTGTCCAACACTGCTCGGTATGATTGAATCACTGAATTGCATCGTGTGTTAATTAAAGCTCAATAAAATTATTTAAAATAAAATTAAATGAAAAAAAAGATTCTGGGTATATTCATGTCCCTGGTGGGGGCATCTCACTAAAGGTCATCCTCATTTTCACTGACCCTGCTTTCCTTCATTCCTTTTCTAGTGACTTTTCTTGCCTGATGATGTGTCCAAAATATGTGAGCTGAAGTTTTGCCCTCCTCACTTGTCGCCAACATTTTGGCTGTAGTCATGGCTACCTGCAGAACATCCCACATGAAATGTGATGGGGAAAGCTTAGAACTGATAAAGCACTCTAAGTGGTTGAGAATGATTTCCCCCTCAAGGAATGAGAAGCAGCTCAGGAGTATAATATGTGATTTCAAAATGAGAGTCAAGTATGGCAATGTCCATGTTGCTTTGGAAAATGGTAAAATTAACTACTGGTATTTAGCAATAGGATTTTAGTTATTGGTTTTGTCCATGATATGTCCTCTTAGGTCAAAGCCTTTCTTCATCAAACATTGTTGTGTACCTGGGTTGGTCAAGACCCTGAACATGGGAAGAGACATAGCACAGAGACCCCAATCTAGAGTTTATGGTTGGTAGGAAGTGGCAGGTCAAGCTTGGACTGTACTTCCTCTTACCTTCCCCCTCTCTTGCTTTTCTAGTTCATATGTATTACAATCAGGAATAAGAACAGACTGCAAAACTCCTTAATTAATTTCAGTGATTTATCTATACACGTGTACATTTATTCTTTTTAGTGACAAGGACTAGTGAAGATGAACCACTACTGGATGTTATAATTTAGTGCATTCCTTTTCCTTAACAACTTTGAAAATCAGAGTCAGGTATAAGGGAAAAGGTGTTTTTTTCCTTTTCAATTCACTCATTCTTCCATCAATTTCTTCTTTTCTTCACTGCCTATCTCCTTGCTAGAGTCACAGTGAGAATTATTTTAATTTCTAAAAGCCACTTCAATGGGAAAGAAAAAAAAAGATTATAGTGGAAATGAATGTTGGAACAGGCAGAGTGCCCTCTACGAAGGACACTGAAGTAGCTAATAGTTCCCCTCAGAGATTACCAGTGGAGTGGTCCTGCATGAAAGAAAGGTGGCATGAAAGATCATTGCTTCAGTTATTATTAATGGATTGCTATTCCACAAAGATCATCTGGAGGATGGTTCTGATTGGTTGGCGGGTACCTTCAAAGGTAGTTTGTTTAGCTGTGTGACTAATGCCACTGTTGTCAAGGTCTGCTCATGGTGCTTCAATTAGATGGAGGCTGTGGCAGTTAGAGAAGCTTTCTTGAACTCTTGGCTGAGTTTCAGTAAAGGAAAACTTTTCCATTAACTGTGAAGTTAAAAAAAAATCCTATAATGTATTTCTTAACCATATTAGAAACCAGAACCCTGGTAGGCTTTTGTTTAGCTATTTTGCTGAGAGTATTCTGCTAAGGCCATGCAAAGAATGAGTAATTCACATTGAAAACCTTAGCATTTTACTTAAAAGCCTTATTTTCATTTTTGGAAAATGTGACAGCAAGAATTAGTACTGGCACTTCTGTTTCAATAATGGTGGTGATGTTTAAGTGACAACAAATACATAATTGAGTTTACATGCACATTATTGGACACAAAAATGTCATTACCTATTTTGGTGGAACATTTTATACTTACTCTATAAACAACAAAATAAGCTTAAGTTGTTTTTATCTATGAGCAATGAATCAGTGTGAGAAACCCTGATGGCATTTATACTTTGAGAAAGATATTCTTTTTTTCCATTCCTTGATGTTAAAAGGGTGCAATTGTTTATTTGAAATAAGGCCTTGGATGCATGTTCTTAAAATAAATGATAAACCTCTTTTTGTGGAAAAAATAGCACTTTTAAAGGTCTTTGGATGACTAAGACCCTTAACCCAAATTTGAAGATCAAGCAGACCTTTTCCCCAATTGGAAAATAGATTAGAGAAATATTAAAACATAATAATTCTATGTTTTCTTCAGTTTGAGGGAACTAACTTATCAAAACATTACAAAATATTGCACTGATATTTTTTATAATCAAACTGGGGGAAGATATTTGGTAAAAGTGTTGGGGAAGAATGGGAGAACTCATGGTTTTAGTTTCCAACCATCTTTTAACCATGAAAGAACAGGATAGATAAAATAAAGCAATGGACAAAAATAATTATGCTTCTCCTGTCACTGCATAGAATTCTTACTTTAAATTATATCTTTATTTAATAATTTAGGTACTAATAAGAAATACTTTTGTGGACTCAAAGATTTTGGTATAAATTCCTTATCTACTCTACTTCAACAGTGAATTTCCATGACTCCCTGATTTATGGAGACATATAAATCATAATACTCTTACCACTTTTGTCTGCCAATCTTCTGGTATTGTATTGTCTATGTTGTTTGGAAAGCTGAAGTAAGTTTCTTTGAAACATAGAGTGCCCTGGAAGGATATTTTCCCAGTATACAATTGATATCACAGCTATTGCCAACCTAAAGTTTATACACAGACCAAATTTCAGAGTGGTCATTAAACAATTTTCTCCTAGAGACTATTTTAATCTATCTATTAGTTGGGGTATATGGGTCTGTTTGTAAATTACATGCCTCTTAAATGTATGTGGACTTCAAAAACTTCATGGAAAATGAAATGAAAAGAATGGATTTTCCCATGAACTTTTGAAGCCTACTGTACATATGTAAATGAAATATAAAGCAGCCATACATGCCCATCCACACACAAAGTGTTTTCACACAAAAAACATTCATTTTCCAAGTTAGTTTGCCAACTGCTCCCACCCACAGGAGATATTTTTATAAATGTGCTATGCTAATTAAACATTTTTTAATGTTAAAAAATGGGCATAGTGGCCTTTACTTTGGGGATGGATGGAGTGGTTGGCAAATGAATGTATAAGACATGTATATGCATACACCTGAGGAGGCATCAAAAAGTCCTGATGAAAATTCCACTATCTTTCATTGCATTTCACATAGACTTTATATATATATATATATATATATATATATGAATACATATATATATATGAATAGCAGGTAGAGTAAGGGTTTCAGGGGAGCAGGTAAAACAATGTTTGGAAACAGATTTTGGTAGCAATTGTACTTGACATGATTGAACTATAGAATTATATGATAGATATACTAACTCCTAATTAATAATAAATAAAGGTATATGGTAATTTTTAAAAACATATCTAATAAAAACTTAAAAAACTAAGAATATACATCTCCCTGAAACAAACAAACAGAAGACAACTCCACTAGTTGACGTTTTCAGAGTACACATTCCCCGCCTCCTCCACTCCACCACACCCCTCCACACACAAGAAGAGCATCCAGCAATTTGCTCTGAGTTAGTGCACTCAGTGGCATCAACGGGGAAGGTTTTCTTGTCACGGTGATTTTTTTTTTCTTAAAAGCAGCCTCTGCTCGAACTTCGTTTCTTTGTGTGGCCAATTTAAGAGAGTAGCATGTGGCTTTGAAATTTTTGTTTCCTGCTAAGGAAAAATGGCACAGAATCTGCTGTGGTGCTGAACACAGCTTACAAGAAGAGTGCTGTGGGTAAAACTCAAGCATGCAAGTGGTTTTCTCATTTCACAAAAGGTGAAATGAAAAAAAAAAGACGAAATATCAATTGATGACAAGCCTCAGTCTGGATGTCTGTCAATTTCGCTAACAAATGAAAATGTCCATGAAATTGGTGCAGCTCATGCTCGCAGACCCACGAAGGACTTGGGGGAGAGAGGGGAAAGTTATCTGGACTATGTTGGAACTTTGTTCAATGGATTGAATTGGAAGATTTGGCAATGAGAAGGGTTACTGCAAAATTTGTGCCCTCGGTTCTGACTGACCATGTAAAATAAAGTTGAGTGGACACATGCTGTGCTTTGAAATAACAGCTCCAGAGTGACCCTGACTTTCTCTCCAAGGTCCTTACTGGTGATGAGACATGGTGCTATTCATATGACCTCAAAGCAAGCATTAATCAAGCCAGTAGAAGATGCCATCATCACCTTGTCCTAAAAGAAACTTGTCAAGTGAAATCAATGCTCATTTGTTTTTGTTTTTGATATGAGGAAGATAGTGCATTTGGAGTTTATTCCACAAGGTCAGACTGCGAATCAGGCTTTCTATTTAGAGCCTCTGAAAAGACAGCATAGCGGTGTGTGACAAAAAAGGCCTGATCTGTGGCAGAAAGAGGACTGGTTTTGCCACCATGATGATGCACATGCTCACGCAGCCATGTCATTGTTCCATTTTTTTGCAAAACACAGCATGCCTCTCTTTCCCCTACCCACCTTACTCACCTGACCTCATTCCATGCAATTTCTTTTTGTTTCTGTGAATGAAGAGGGACAGGAAAGAACAGTGATTTGAAGATGTCAAAAAGGTGCAAGGAAAAAATGAGGGAGGTCCCTCAAACAGGGACCAAACAGCCATCCAAACAGATGAGTTTGAATAATGTTTCCAAGAATGAAATTACATATTTGACAAATGTTTTTATTAAATGTAATGGTGAGTACTTTGAAGGTGAAAAGGTTGTTTTGCAAAAATATTTCAATACATAGCTTTTGAAAACACCCCATTTTTTATACACACACATATAGAGGATATATATATATATATATATATATATATATATATATATATATCCCAGTTGCAGAGTGGTTAAATGCTTAGAGCAATCTAAAGGTTGGTGGTTGATTCCCATAGGCTTCTTCCAAGAGGAAAAACATGGTAGTCTGCGCTTGTAGAGTACAGCCTTGTCAAGAACAAAGATAATGTTTTGAAATTGTTAATGGTCACATTTGTACATGTCTGCTGGTATAATGTATGAATGGATTGTAATAATATATGTAAATGTCCCCAATAAGAGGATTTATTAAAAACAAAAAGAGATTGCAGCTTTGCAGAGCCTTCTGTGGCAGTTCTACTATATGTTGTCAGTCTCCGTAAGTCGGCATCAACTGGAGAGCACCAGTCTGTCTTTAGGATGTTTATAGGACCCTGGCTGTTCATTTCCAGATGCAATGGCTGACCAAGAACATGGTCGCATCCATCTGTTGGTTGTAGTCCCTTTTCCTTAGATAAGTCCCCATCCTTTTACGCAATGTAGATGGTGCACAATTTGCGGGCCATCAGGGGTTTCTGGATCAGATACAATCCATGCTTCTCTACAATTGTGTTTGCCTTGAGCTCAGACCAGAGATGCTATGCATCAACAGTAGCTGTGCTCAACCAGTTCAGTAGGCCTCTGGTATTTTGGGGTGCTGAAGTCTGGGTTTATGACTTTCACAGCAAGATCTTTAAAGTCCTAATGTCATTTTTTGGGGAGTGGGCATCACTGCCCCTTGGTGGTCGTGGGAGCTACCCAGTCTTGCTCCTGGAGAGCAGCTGCTGGATTTGAACCACCAAACCCATGGGCCGCAGTCCCGCACACAACCACTATGCCAACAGGGCTCATTTTTTAACATCAAAGTTTAGCTAAAAATTTTCTTTAATTTTATAGCTCTGGTCTACGTAAGCTGTAATACTGCAAAAGTGTTATCTCTCAGACACGTGTACATTAATGAATTGACATCACTTTTAGATAATAATTTCTTCTTTTTAGACCTGAGATCTCAAAAACACATACTGGATAAGTTTTGAGGGAGAAATGGGAGTGTCAGTGAATCTAGCACCTCAGAAAACACTCCCAGCCTCTTGCTTTGCTGACTTACAAGATTAGTTCTGGTGAGGCATAACTCCTCTTCTCCAAACCATCTCTCTCCCCACCTTTATATTGAAGATCAGGAAACCTCCACTAAGAAGCTTTTCTTGATTAGCCTCACTGTGCTTCAGCCAGCCTGTTTAAATTCGTACCAACTCTTTAACTTATATTTATGAGGCTTTTTAAGACCTATGAGAGCCCCCCACCACCACTTTCCAAGGCCCTATCCCACGTAATACACATTAAAATGCACTGACCTCCCACATGAACTGTAATTCTTTGCTGTAAAAATAATTGGAAAGGATTGTTGTACTCTAATAAATACTTTAACAAATAATTTAATATCTTAAATTATTTGCATAACTTGTTGACCTTAGCACTGAATATAATTTAAAAATAATTGTTCATACTCAGGATTTTGATGAGAAAATATAATTTTCTTTTTTAATGCAATGACATTCTATGAATAGTAAATTTTAGGGGTAAGGTGACAGTTTATGGAGATTAAATTGACCACATGAAATAATATTTAGAGTTTTACTTCACTGTGGGAAATACTTCTTTTTGAAACTCAAACTTTATTACAACTTCATTAAAAAACATCTCATTGGTATGTGTTTTAGTTTCTCTTTTATCTGCTACCTGCTGAGGTTATAAAGTTGGAAACTAAAAGAATCTGACCACAAAGGGTTTCTGATAAGAAGACAGAGATTTCGGTAAAAAAACAAACAAACAAAAAAAAAACCCATCAGAGCGACATGATAAATACTCCAGTAAAGCTGAACTTATGAATGTTTAAAGCTTAATGGACTCTGCTGGACCAAATTCTCCCAAGTGATGACTTTTAAGAATAGGGAAGACTGATTTGACTCATCCCTATATTGAAAAAAAATCACTTGATGTTGAGATTTCATGGAGGACTTTTTCATTGCTTGTTTTCATATTATCTTTCTTAACTAATACATTCCTGAGTTCTTCTGATTGAAAACTAGAGTAACTACCAGAATTGGTTTGTAATGATTTTCCACCAATTGAACTGCCTTCTGTTTCCAGCCGCCCCCCCACTCCTGTTGTGGGGACAGAAGAGAGTCAGCAGCATGAACCAGTTACCTGTGATCTTCACAGAGAGCCTTCACGGTCAGTGTTATCACCAGTCCATTGTCAAGGTGAGGAAATGAAACCTCCTAGCTCGGGGGTCCTTTACCTAAAGTCTGGTTAGTCACCACATAACAGGGCTGGATGCAGTCTTCCATCTGTTTGACAGGACAGCCCTTGACTTCACATCTGTGTGAAGTGAGAGCCTGAGCAGCACTTTTCAGAACCTGTTCTCTAGGTAACTTTGTATGCACATTTTCCATTAATTTCTTTCTCTGATGCACGATAAAGTGCAAAAAGACTTAAAAAATCTAAGAAAAAAATGTCTCTAATCAGGAAGAGGTAAGATCTTATATTAAGAAGGGGTAACTCGGAAAAGGAAAAGCATTGAACCTAAAATCTGTCCCCAGCATTTCCTTTAGCTTCTTTTATTAGATGACAAGCATTTCTATTGTCACCCTATTTTTTTCCCCACCTTAGCAAGAAATAGTTTGCTTGATGCTCGATCATTGATAAGGAAAGATTCATCAAAATAAAAGGAATTGCAATATTTCATATATCTGGATGAATTTTTAGATGGAAGATAAAAACAACTATGGATGTCTTCATATTAGAATAGCTATTTTTAATGATTCAATTTTAAGATTTGTTTTTACTAGATGCTAAAATAGAACCTACACAAACATTGGGTTAGTGGAAGGCAGTAATAGTAAAAATTTCTCAGAGCCCTGAAGATTACTCTTGGCTGTAAGTTAGGATAATATTCTGTTAGAATAATTCCGACTTTCGTATTGTGTAAGCTGTTTCCTTAATACATATCTAGCCTCTGCCTAGGTGATATTCATGAAATAAGGCATAGATAATGCATTTAGTAGCACTGAGCTGAATCATGCAAAACATCATTTGTGTGCAATTTTGGAGAGTGTAAAATAAAACTTGTTTTAAATGTCAGGGGAAAACTCTCATAAAAATAAAGCACTCCAATCAGAGAGGAGGGGGGTGAAATCAAAAGCTTGTGTCATAAAGGAAAACAATTTACTTGTGCTGGTGCCCCTAATAAGTACCCCAAACCATTCTAGTGCTGTTGCATTCTCTAATGATATTACAGTATGTGGCACATCTCATCTAATCTTTTAGTAAAATCCTAAAGTCACTTATGTCAGTCTCTAATGCAAGCCAAATGAGTCTTTCCAGTAATAAGAAGCTTCACAGAATTAGTTTTCGTTTTGCAGAAAATTGCCATTGGGGCTGGCACTTTTATCTAAAAATTTCACTCGTGCATAAGCAAAAAACTCATATATTATTTGGTTACATTCCATCAGTATGAGAAATAACATTGTGAGAATTCTATGCATGCTAATGATATATAGAAATCCACCTGCTTTCAGATAAAATGAGTTTAATTTTCTGTTGCCCACTGCCTGGTTGGCCTTTCATAAATTACTTATGCACAGCTATTATTAAAATAGAGGGAAAGCAAATTAGAAAGTCCTCCTATCTCTCCACTGGATTTAGCCAAGGCAGGGCTGTGACAGCTAGAGTCAGCGTTTTTGAAAAAATTCTGCTCTCTTGAAAATTTTTGCATCTCTATACAATTCTATACCACTGTTGTAAACGTTCTGACCTGCCTTCTTACCAAATTAACCTAAATCCTTTCTATTTTTCAACATTAATGGAATCCTCTAGAGTCCTGCTGATATATATTAAAATATATTTATTGGTTAATTTGAATTCCAGCATTTTGTACCTTATTTCGAGCACTCCTGTTATATCTGAACAGGCTTGAGCTTTAGCATTAAAAACTTACAAATTAAGATACACACAGTACACCTTCCAATGATCAGATCAAGAGAACTTTTATTGGAAAGTAGAATGGGAAGTTTAACTTTCTGATAAAACAGAAAAAGAGAGCTGTCTGCAGGAAAGAGTTTACTGAGTTGCAAAGGGTGCCTTCTCGGGGATGGAATCTTTATTTGTCAATGACTACCTCATGACCTGATAGGTTAAGGACAGGTAAAAAGTTTTCATTTCTAGAGGATTCTCATTTCCAAAGTTTCCAATCACTTAAGTTTATCTCTGTTTGAATTATTTTACTTGGTTCACTTTTGATGAAGAGTTTGTCAGGACATATTAGGTCTTCTCAGATTGAGTAAACTTGGTTGCTGATGCTCTTGGAATGCCATGGTATTCACAGAACTATCAAGGCACTGTGTGGAAAAGCACCTTCAAGCATAGCTCATAATGAAAAAGAAGTAACCACCTCCGAACCCTTTCATAAAATTGTAGTAGAAGGGATTGAACTACAGCCTGTGTGGGGATGGTGGCTGTTTACTCAAAGAGCATTTTAACCTAATTCCAGAAAGTAAACTACGGTCATTAGCTTCTGTTGTTATGGCACTTCTGTGCAGTGCTCCTACACAAGATATATATCAGAGAGGTTTTTTCCTTTTAATCTTTTTATTGAAAATTGGGCAAAGGTTAACAGAGCAAGTCAGTTTTTCATGTGCACACTCATCTTATTTCATGCCATTGATTGCCGTCCCCACACTGTAACAACCCTCATCTCGTGTGATTCCTTCATGTTTTCCATTCCGCTCCCTCCTGTGCTAACCCTTCCTGCTATTTTGTTCTTGGGCAAATGCCCTTATGATCTCAAGTGTAATAGAATGTTTAAAAGGGCATTTTGATAGTAGACATTAGTGCAAAGAAAACTACAGATGAATGAGAGAGCGTGTGTGTGTATGTGTTGGGGTTGACAAGGCTTGCGGAAATGTACTAGAATAAGGAAGGAAGATGCAAATCTTTTGTTCTCATATCTGCCCCAGATCTACTAAACTCGCTATGTTTCTTCCCTTTTAAAATTAGTCTTTTAAACAAAGACACTTATGCGGTTAAATGCAGTTTTACCAAATGAACATCACCCCAAAGGCACAGGACTAATCCTAAAGCTGAAATGGCTGTAAGATGCCACAGGAAGGTGTCATTTCCAGGATAGCTCACAGAAAGTTTTTTAAAAGATTATTTCTCATCTGGCAAAAGTTTCATGCTAAACTTGGAGAGCACTGGATGAACAATAGCATTTAAGTCTCCAGAATTATTAGTTATAAAAATCAGCATGCAAGTGCAAGCTCTTTTGATGCCTGTAAGGTGAGATTGCTTTAGAAATTTGACAAAGTGAAAGACACAACATAGGTGTTGAGGTCAGACCGCAACTTAGAGCATAAGATGCTAAGTCTCTGTTCATAAAATATTTAAATAGTGGAAGTGGTTTCTGCTTGTTTTGATGGTAATGTTGGTTTAAGTCAAGAAATCCCAAGTAAGACAAGTAACCAAATTTCCATTATTTCCCCAAGAGTCTGCATAAACTCTAACCCCTGGATGCAAAAGAAGGCACTCATTATTCTGATAATTTAAGGTGTCGACACGTTTGGTATTGTATAGCTGCAGCTTCCTAACATTTAGAAAGGATGTAGAATAGAAAGGCACTTAAATTATAAGTTTAAAATGGAAAATAAATTACCAGTATAGTCCTGGTGTAAAAGTCAAAACAGGATTTTCTGAGTGAAAATGGATCACATGTATTATTTAAAAATATAGCCTTGCCTTTTCTGTTCTATTGTTTGCATTGGATTAATTTGTTCATCAGGTAAAGATCAGTTTTTTTCTTGGTAAATTCCCTGTATGGCAGATGGCATGGGATTGTGCAAAACTTTAGACTGGTAAATCTAATATTCTGATTTGAACTTGGCAATGGCATTAATTTGCTATGTAGTGGTAGCTTGCCTGTTTATTGAGGCTGGAAGTTATACTCCCTGCATCTCAAATACCACCACGCATCCTCGTGTTGAATGCGCTTCAATGGAGTTTATAGACGTAGACTAAAAGAAGGGCCAACCTAATTCTGAAAAATTGGACTGTGAAATCATTATGGATAGCAGTAGGGAGGGAGACATTTTGGTTGGAAGGCACTGAAGACAGGAGGGAGAAAACAGGCAGTGTCCATGAAGTAGAGCTGATTTTAATACTGTCCTTAGAGGAAAGCTTTGGGGAACTGCACTTGCTGATGGGGCTTCACTCAACAGGTGAAGTAAGAGCTGCAAATACCCATTAATAGTTGGGATATAGATGTATGAACTCTGAACCTAAGAAAAGGAGAAATCATCAAAAATGAAATAGAATACATAAAGATGGATATCCTAGACACAAGTGGGCTGAAATGGACTCATTCTGTCCATTTTTAATCACACAATCATATGGTTGAATATGATGGAAATGATAAATTGGGAAGGAATGAGGTTGCATTTATACTCGAAAAGGACATTTTAAGATCTAGCTATCTTAAAATAAAATGCTATCTATGATGAGATCATACTCATATGCCTGAAAGGAAAAATAGTTAATACAACCATTATTCAAATTTTAAAACCAACCACTATAATCAAGCATGAAGCAATTCAAGAATTGTTCAAATATATGATAAGGATGTGCTGATAGGAATGAGAAGGTTGGAAACAAGAAAAGATTGGCACTTAGCAAAGAAGGCCTTAATATTTTAAATGAAGCTGTTGTTAGTTTAGTGGAATTTGCAAGACCAATGACTTCTTCATTACAAATCACTTTGTGAAGCAACATAAATGACAATTATACACATGGACTTCTCCAGAGGAAGAACTCAAATTGGCTGTTCTGTGGAATGAGACAATGGATCAATATCATCAACCAAAATGAGACCAGAGGCTGACTGCGGAATAAAGCATCCATTGCTCACATGCAAATTCAGGTTGAAGCCAAAGAACAGGAAAATAAGCCTACAAGAACAAAAATACAATCTTAAAAATATCCTACTTGAATTTAGTGACCATCTCAAAACAGATTTGACACATTAACTACTAAGTACAGACGACCAAATGAGATGTGGGAAGACATCAAGAAAATGATGTTAAAAGAGACACAAACTTGCTCTTGAATGTATAATAGCTAAAGTGAATGGAAGAAAATAATGAAGTAAAGAGCTGAACAAATGAAATACAGAAATACCTGAAGTTGGAAAACCAAAAGGGGAGAATACACTCAGTATTTCTCAGGCTGAAAGAGTTCAAGTAAAATTTGAACTTCAAGTTGTCATATGAAGTATTCAATGGGAAAAAATAAAGATGTTGCAGGAAGCATCAAGAGAAGGGAGGAAAGCACAGTTATGGTATCAAAAAGAATTAGCCAACATTTAGCCATTTCAAGGCATAAGTGAAAAACAAGCCTCCAGAAAATAACAGAATACCATTTGAAATGTTTCAATACACACATGTGGCTTTGGGAACACTTATTCACTTATGCAAACAAAAATTGGAAGACAACTATCTTGAAGAGGTAAATATTTGTCTCCAGTTCAAATAGAGATTATCCAACAGAATGTGGAAATTATCAAACAATATCATTTTTATCACATACAAGTAACATTTTACTGCAGCTAATTTAAAACCGATTGTGAGAATAGGTAACTCCCAGAAATTTGAGCTGCACTTAGAAGAGGATGTGGAATAAGAGATATGATAGATAATTCAAAAGGGACTTTGAGGGATGAGCCCCGGTGGCGTAGTGGTTGTGCGCGGGACTGCGGCCCACTGCGATGGAGGTTCAATTCCAGCAGTGGGGCTGGGCCTCCTACTCCCACCACCAGAGAGCAGTGATGCCCCCCAAAACAAAACAAACCAAAAAAAAAAGGGGGACTTTGACTAGAAGTAGAGAGTAACAAGAAGATTCTTGTTGGCGTTTCATTGACTTTATAGAGGCATTCAACTATGTGAACCATACCAACTCTGATAATAATGTGAAGAATTGGAATTTTAGAACACTTAATTGATATAATGGGTTATGCATTGGGCTGCCAATGGCAAGTCCAATAGTCCAGAAACTCCCATTGGAGTCTAGGGATATAGATAAAGTCTTCTATTTCCTTAAAGATTTATAGTCTCAGAAACCCATAGGGACAGTTCTGTTGAGTCTTACAGGATTGCTAAAAGTCAGAATTCACTGAAGGGCTGTGTGGTAGTTATATAATGGTTTGTCAATGTGAGGATTAAGAGTGAAGGGATGAAGTCTACTCTGCCAATGGGATCATAGCCAATGAGACCTCTGTGTGGGCATCGTCTTCTCCTGAGAACTATGGGAACTCTGGATTTCCTCCTTGGAGGAGGGAGAAACTCTCTCTCACCATACTCCCTGGGAGACTTTGCAGCTTACACATGGAATTGTGCTTGTGCCCTGAGCTGGAGAAGCCATGCTGAGAACCCTGAAGTTTAAATACTTACCACACCACTGGATCCAGAAGACACCAACCCACTGGCCTGTGATCTTCCTATATCTGGTGTCATTGAATGTGTTTCATGAGTCTGAAGAGGACTTTATAGATTGGTATCAGACATGGGCTAATATCAGACTTATGGACTTGATCTGGACTGGGCTGGGATATTATCCCAATTTTTAGTTGCTCTTGTATAGAAAGCAATTTCTTGTACACATATGAGCATCTGGATGTGTTTCTTTAGTCAACCCAGACTAATACAGGTAGTGAGGTTGGTTTGTGACTAACGTGCTCATGCAGAGACTCTTAATAGATCAAGAAGGAGTTGTTTAAGCGGGACTAAGGGATACTGAATATTTTGAAATCTGGAAAAGTACATATTAGGGTTGTATCACTCCACCATACTTGTTCAATCTGTATGGTGAGCACATAATTTGGGACACTGCTGTATCTGGAAACAATGTGGCTTCAGAATTGCCGAAAGGCTCATTAACTATCTGTGATTTGTAGATGGCACAACTGTGCTTGCTGAATGTGAATAGGACTTGAAGCACTCGCTGATGAAGATCAAAGATCACAGTCGTCAGGATGCATGTTTTCATAATGAAGGAAAAAAAAATCTTCAAAACTGGATGAACAAACCCTGTCACCATACATGGAGAAAAGACGGATGCTATCAAGGGTTTTGTCTAGCTTGAATCCACAATAGTTGTCCAGGGATGCAGCAGGGAAGGGATCAAAAGGCAAATCTGCTACCCAAAAAAAACCCTTTGTAAAGTGCTAAAGATCAAAATGCCATTTGGAGAAGTAGGGTGTCCCTGACCCAAACCATGGTATTGTCAAAGACCTCATATACATATTAAAGTTAAACAATGCATATAGAAGAGTTGACGTAGTGCAATTATGAGCACATCCAGAATGTTCCTTCAGAATGAAGATCATGAGACTTGATTGTGTACCCAAAGCACATGAAGCCAAGACTTATTATCCCCATTCCTAAGGAGCATTCTGAATGTATTTCTTCATCTGATAGTTTCTCAGCACTTTCAATAATTTTTCACCAACACCATAGACATCATGCTTTATAAAGCAGAGGGTCTTCCCCCAAGAGGAAAACCCTTAAGGAGATGGATTAACAGTAGCTACAACAATGGACTCAGAAATTGTCATTGTGAACACAGCTTACTATCGGGCTCTGTTTTCGTCTGTTGTACATAGATTTGCTATGAGTCAGAACTGATGCAAGGACACTTAATAAAAATGGAGTAGTATTATCTACCTTGTTCTGGTTAGGTATGTAATCTCAATTTTGCCTCATCCTCCTCATTTGTAAATTCAGAAGGACAATACCTTACACATTGTCCTGGTACACAGTAGATATTCCAAAGAAACACATTGACATCAGACTCAGTGATCCTATATATTAAAAAAAAAAAAAAGTAAGACCCACACTCATTCCCATCAAGTCAGTACCAACTCACAACAACCCTACAGGACAGAATGAAACTGCCCATACACAGGGTTTCCCAACCTTCCAACCTCACAGAAGAAAACTCTTACGTCTTTCTCCTGGACATGACTGCTGCATTTGAATTGCAGACCTCTGGGTTAACAGCTGAGACTCCTGTGACACCAGGGCTCCTGCTTTAAGCAGTGGACCTTCTTTATTGTATGTAGTCCATGGGAGGTATGTAAAATTAGCTGTTGTCATGTTTCAGAGCTCATATATCTGGGTAGCAAATTTGTATTACATTGTGTGTAATTCCTCAATGTGCACATTCATGAATGAAGGAGAGTAAGACTTGTTATTTAAAAGAGAATAGGACTTAAAAATATGAAGTATTTCAAACCATTCTTAAGGTTAAAAAATCTTTGAGAGATTCATTATGGAATGTTTGGGGGCAATTGTAGATAGCTTATAAAAGCATTTACTACTTTTTGAATATTTAGTTTGTTTCTAGCCTAGGATTGCTAAATAAATTCATTTCATTGACTTAGCATTTTTATCTATATTTCCTATCAACTTCATAGGTTACAGAGTTGTGAACAATATAAGTATTTAAAACATACTTAGAATTTAATGCCAAACTGCTTTAGAAGAGTTACAGCACTTTATACTTCTGTCTGTCAACCTTGAGGAAATTTTGCTTGCAATATTTCAAAATTTTGTAGACTTGATCATTGAAATTATTAATTTCTACAAAATGTATTTAAATTCCAATTTCCTGTTGACTTCATCAAGATGTGACATTAACAAGGAGGCAAGGTATTTATGCCATTGCATTTATTTTTAAAACAAAAGGTACTTTTGTTTTCACTTGGATATTTTGTTTCTAGTGAGTTGAATTTTTGTCTGTTTATTGGAATTTCAATGTATTCTTAATGAAATATATTTTATGTGCTTTGCTAATTTATCTTTTGATATGTTAACATTTTTCTTATTTATTTATAAGAACTACTTATTGTGAGGTTGACTTGGTGATGGAAAGAAAGAAGAAAGACAAAGTTAGAAAACAATTTCAAGGGTTGATTTCACAGTTTCCCAAGGGAAGGGAGAGCAGAGAATGGGGCAGGATGATCCTTCTCAGACCCCCAGTTGGGGCCCCACGAAGTCACATTGTCCAGGGAAGAGGTGGAGAGTTTTATAGCCCAGGTCTTCGGGGAAGGAGTAGCTGGGAAATTTTCCACTGTAACTTTGTTGTCTGCAGACCCAGAGCTAAGCACTAACGTTCAAAGGTATCTGTACCAGTTAGTCTTCTGCACCTGGGCCTGAAGGCCACAGAAGGGGAGGAGGAGTGGAGTGCAGTGGGGGCACCCTTGGAGTGTTTTCACCAGCTCTACGTCCGAGCCCACCTGCCCTCCTAACTCCCGCTTCTGCCTGGCTTTTATATATTAGACGCCCTGGTGGCACAATGGTTAAGCACTCAACTGCTAACCAAAAGGATAGCAGTTTAAACCGTGGCAGGTCTGGAGCAATGTAGGACAAGCTGCATCTATGAAGATTTTCAGCTTTGGAAACTTCTTGGGGTTGTTTATTTCATCCTATCGGATTGTTATGCATAGCAATCAATTGGACAACAATGTGGTTTTTTTATACATTAAATGTAAACTCTTAATGATTTATTTTGTGACTTTTAATAAAATGGTATTTTAATGTGCCTATGTTTTGCATTTTACATAGTGAAAAGATAGTCATTCCCTTTCCTTTTATTATTAGAAATAAAAATTATACACTGCATTTTTATTGAACTTTTCCTTCCTAGTGACAAAAAAAGTCTTGCTTAAAATAATGCAAATTTTTTTATAGTTTAACTTTTTATACAATTTCTGTAAAATTTCTTTTTGTATCTCTGATGAGGTATAATTTTAGCTTCACAAAGGTTGCCATTTTCTTCCCATTTCCTTTTTTGTGAAAAAGTTTTATCGATTAATGACACTTTTTGACTTATATTATTGGTTTTGATCCATTCATCTGTACATATTTGTGTGTGAGGAGCTAATATTATTATCCTATGCAATTCAAATCTTAGTTTTTATCACTGTATTGGGAATAACAAAATAAAAAGAGCAATGAATTCTGGACATCATGTTAATAAGTATCATCACTTGAGTCAAGTCAATTACTCAATTGTGATGTAAACTTGGGTGACTTACTTAACCCATTTGGATGTTTTTCATCTGTAAATGGAAAGAACATTATATAGTGAACCTTATGTTAACTCCTTAATATCTAATTCACCCAACACAAAACCTTAGTGACCAATTATATTAGGCTTATTGAACATTTCAGAAAGTGACTTAAGTAAAAATTTGCGAA
This sequence comes from Nesogale talazaci, assembly GCA_004026705.1. Lineage (NCBI taxonomy): Eukaryota > Metazoa > Chordata > Mammalia > Afrosoricida > Tenrecidae > Nesogale > Nesogale talazaci. The sequence goes on from PVJH01006941.1 coordinate 43,025, forward strand.
AAGAACTCTGGGGGGCTCTGTGAGTTATGTGTCGAACTTTGAACTACAAGGTTGGTGGTTCAATCCTATCAGTCACTCCATGGCAGAAGTATGAAAGGTAATTACCCTATGAACACCTTTCCTGATTTTAAACTGTGCAGTCAGTATTCCTTTGTTCTGTTCTCACAACTGCCTTTTGATTCATGTACAGATTCCACATGAGTATAATCAAATGTTTTGGAATTCCCACTCTTCTCAAGGTTATCCACAATTTGTTTGATACACACTGTGACATGCCTTGGCATAGTCAGTAAGACACAAGTAAACATCTTTCAGGTATTCTCTGCTTTTAGCCCAAGTCCATTTAGCATCAGCAATGATATATGTCCCTTGCTCTACTTCCTCCTCTGAATCTAGGCTGAATCTCGGGCAACTCCTTGTCAATGTACTGTGGCAACCACTGTTGGATGATCTTCAGCACACTTTTTTATGCATGGACTATCAACGACATTGCTCTGTAATTTTAGCATTTGGGGAGTGGGGCTGGGAGAGGCACCTTTCTTTGGGATGGGCACACATGTGGATCTCTTCCTATTAGTTGGCCAAGTAGCTGTCTTCCAACTTTCCTGGTATAGTTGAATGAGTGCTTCCAGTGTTTCATCAATTGTTGAAATGTATCAATTGGTGTCCCCAATTCCTGGCACCTTGTCTTAGCTGATTATGTCAAAATCATGTATTGAAAGTGGAGTTTGATAATTCAAAAGTCTGATTTCAAAGTGCTTTAGCTGTTGCCAGAAACACAGCAATATGGGGCTAACGGCAGTAAGATGAGGGAGGTATGTAATTGTTGCTGGCTATATGCATGACTTAGTTGGTGATGTATCATTATTAGTCAAAGTAATTGAAGCATGTTACTCCAGGGTATTTATGTGTCAGGGATAATACCAAAACTGTCTGTGTAAAACTTAAAAACCAAAATCCTAAATTCTTGCTACATAGTCATTTCTGACTCACTGTGACCTGATAGGTCTGTCCCATAGATTTTTTTAAGGCTGTAATTTTTACAGAAGTGGACTGCCACCTCTTTCTCCAGAGAAGTGACCGGTAGTCTCAAATCACCAAACATTTGGGTTATCTGAGCACCACCAGGGCTCCTTTATATATGTAACTTGTGATATAAAGTGAATATTAAATAACATAGGTACCAAACCCATTGTCACCGAGTTAATTCCCCCTCATACAGATATAAGAGGACAGAGTAGATTGACTCCTTACAGTTTCTGGGACTGTACATTTTCATGGGAACAAACAACCTCTTCTTTCTTCTGTAGAGGAGCTAGTGGGCTTGAATTCTTGACAATTTGATTAGGAGCCCAATGTCTAACAGTGCCATCAAGGATCTTTACACAGTATATGTATATTATAAAAATTAACAAACTTAATTCCAAACTCACTGCCATTGAGTGGTAATACACACATGCTCCAGTGAGTTTCTGAAATTATAACTCTTGACCGGACTAGAAAATCCCATCTTTCTGCTGAGAAGCAATTAGTGGTTTTGAACTGCTGACCGTGTGGTTAATAGTCCTACATATAACCCATCATGCCACCCACAGGCTCCTAAAGAAAGCAATAAAACCTACAGCTCGCTTCACTGCCATCAAACCAATTGTGAGCCATCGAAACCCTACAGGACGGGATAGAACTGCCCTTGTGGATTTCTAAGACTACAGCCCTTCATAGGAGTAGAAAACCTCTTCTTTCATTTGAGGATTGGCTATTGTTTACAAACTGCTGACCTGATTAGCAGCAGCTCGTTCCATAACCTCTGTACCCCCAAGGGTCCCAAACCAGGAATTGGGAGGAGACAAATTAATAACTAATTCCTAATTTTTTATCCTAGTCATTTACTATGTTACAGGAAACCCTTTGTTCCTACTGATATTATTATTAAATGTATTTATTTTATAAATATATCATAAAATATTCTAAGGACAAATACTTGTCACCTCACAGAAGGTGGACAAGTTTGTAATAATTTGCTTAAAAATAATCTTTGTGGCTGAGCCCCGGTGGCGTAGTGCTTGTGTGCGGGACTGCGACACACTGGGATGGAGGTTCAATTCCAGCAGTGGCTCCACAAGAGCAAAGGCTGGGCCTCCTACTCCCACCACCAGAGGGCAACGATCCCCTCAAAAAAACAAAACAACAACAACAACAAAATAATCTTTGAATTCAACAACACTTTTAAGTATTTTTTGAGGCACCTACTTAAAAGAATCTGTAATATGCCCTATTTTCATGGTTATTCTAATCTTAAGTTTAATAGCTAGTACGCAATTTCTACTCCTTAAAGTAATGCTTATGCATTTACTGAACCTCACATGAGGGTCTACAAATAGTTCATGGAAAATGGAAATGGAAGACAATGGATTTTTCCCATGAACTTTTTTGAGCCCTCTCCTATAAACTTTCATTAATTGTAATATGCTGAACCAGGCAGATGAATTAGGGTTTCTGGATGACCCTCTGCATTGTTGACATCATTCCCTTCAGCCAAACTGTCACATCTTTTGTGACACATGTTCTGTGACAGGTTGACCTATGTAGAATGCCATCACCAACAGTACATGAAATCTTCCTGGAGCGATTTCCTCCGTTTTGAGATAAAAGTAAGCATGCATAACAACTTCCATTTCCTTACTACACAGCTAGAAAGTCTTTGTCTCCTGGGTCTAAGAATACCTTACATTGGAATCCACTGGTTCGAGTTCCATGCTGAATTGTTTTTGAAAAAGAAAAAGAAATCCATACAAATCATTTTTATCCCCCAAAGAGCCATCAGCAGGTGACGTATTAAGACAAAGTCAACTAAATCTTAAGTACTAGACAATTATGTTCGCTACGTTTTTGCTTCTGTATTCCGGACATGTGATTTAGGGAGATCTGGAGAAAGGCATCATGCCGGTAAAGTAAAAGGGCAGAGAAAAGGAGGAAAGTCCTGAAGGAGATGGAGTGAGACAGCAGACACAACCCTGGGCTCAAGCTCAGGAACAATTGTGGGGATGGTTAAGGGCTGAGCAGTGTGTCATTCTGTTGTCACAGGGTCACCTCTAAGAACAAAAACAAACTGTTATAAATGCAGTGGCTCTAGTTATGGTAGTCATAGTATACTTTTTCAAAACCATAAGCACAAAACAATGATAACTGTAACAAAGAAAATGAGGAAAGGCAATGTTACAATAATGATCACTTCTACAGGTTCACTATCAGGGTGCCATAGGTTGGAATCCTCTCTGGCAGTGTGTCTGGTGTTTTTGTTCTGCTTAACACAGGATAAGAGTGGAAATGCATTCCTGACTTAACAAAACTAAAGGAAGTGTTGGATTAAACTTTTTGAATCAATCATATTATTCTTGTATTTCTAGAAAGATTCATCTACTTTAAAAAATAAGGCAAAAAATGAGTTCTAGCCAGGTAGCCTTTTTTGGAAAGTGGTTTGTACAATATAACCAGACTTTCTTTCTTCCTAATAAATAACAATCAAGCAAAGAGATGAAGCAACAACAGTTGTTGTTCAGTTGATAGACTTTCAATAATTAGCCTTTTATATTGGATTTTAATATTATTGCTAATTGTAACTTATTCTACTAAAAGTTTCTAAAATATGCTTACTAATTAAGCATACATTTTTAAGAGTCTTCTGTAGAGTGAGACAAAGGACTCCTGTGAGGTGTGAAAGGATTCCTAGTAGAGCAGTGGGTTAACTACTGGACTGCCAGCCCAAAGGTGAGTGGTTCAAACAAACCAGCCACTCCACAAGAAAAAGATGAAGTTGCCATGATTAACAGGTGTCAGAAACCCTCAGGAGCAATTTGACTTTGCCTTAAAGGACTGCTGAGAGTCAGAAAGAACTCTGTGGCCAAGGTTTGTATGAAAAGCGAAGACTGTTTGCCACATTCCTACAAAGCTGTCCATTTGAGACATCTCTTGGTACTGAGATCAGCTGGAAATACCCTTCTGTTACCTTTTCCCAACTTTCCAAATCTGTTGCTACAACTCAGTTTTGTTCTTTAAACAATTTGAAAATGCCCATTCATGATTATTGAAGTCTAGAATGCTGGCAAGAATTTTCTCCCTGAACGTGTTTAAGTCTTCCTGCCTGAGTATCATAATGTATATTTGATTACTTGACATCCTTTCCTTTAAAATTTGTGGAGAGGTTTGAGACCCAAGCTTCCAAATGTTTAAGTTGCTAATGGTCACTTAGTATTTCATGCGCTTATTTTTCTTTTTTTAAATAACTTTCTTGGTCTATACTTTACATATCAGATAATTTAATGTGAAATCATCACTATAATCTGATTTCTGAATATTTTATTCTCCTACTCATTGTTGTTAGTTCCCATTTCCCCCAGCCTTTCCTGCCAAGTCTCTAGGTAATTATCAATTCTGCTACTGTCTCCATAGATTTACCTATCCTGGATTTCAGAAATAGGAAAACATACAAAATGCAAGCAGGAAACAAACAAACAAAGCCCAACAACGTTGACAAAGTGAAACAGAAGTAAACTTCACTTGTAAAGAAAGCAGAAAATATTAAAAACTGTAACAACTTGGAAATGATCAAAATGGAGATCAAATATCAAGGTGTTGCACTTTAACCTAACTACATCTGCTACAATCAAATTTTCAGTGCTCTCTGTCTGAATGCAGGGCTGTTCATCTCCCTAGACTATGGTCAGAGAAGATTCACCCAAGGCTTAATCCGTGTGGGAACCCTGCAAATGGATTTTGGGGCTTCCATGGTTGGCCACAGCCTTCTGCAAGCCTAGTGTTCAGAATTTAAGCTCAGATACCATTCCTTCCTTTGGATTTAGCTGTTATAATCACAATCCCTGGATCACACGAGCTGGCATGCTTCTTCCATGTGGATTTATTTGATACTCATGCTCTTACTTTTGACTTATATCAGGGCATTCCTTCAAATCTTTAACATGCTTGCATTTGCTTTTAAAAATGTAGTGCTCACAGAATAATTACAATACATTTCCTATTTTCCCAATTTCTCAAATAATGTTTATCAGGCTGTCAGATTTGGAAAGACCAAAATAGTCTACAAAATGCCAAAAAAAATCTTGCATAGATCCTCTCTTGAATTTTGTTAATCCTTCAATCTAAAACAAAATTATAAAACCTGGGTTATGGATTGTTGATTGTTGAATTCTAACATCTGTCTCATTGCCTCAAGTTTTTGACTGGAAAAGGTGAGAGATAAATAACTGAAATATTACACGGGCAAATTAAAATGCATTCATTGTCTCCACTTTTCAAATTATATGAATAGTTAATAAAATTAAAGTGAGGTTTACATGGTACTTGAGGTGAATTTTACAATAGATTTTTCTTCCCAACTTTAAACTACTTTAAGGACTTTCTATGAGAAATTAGAGGTATTTGTGGGTTACAGTGAATGAAGTCTAGTTATATTCTTACTTCCTGCTTAGCCTTTTTAAATTCTCAAAGCCTTTTCTCTATAACTTATTTAATACTCAGAACAATCCCAAGAGGAAGATAGAATAGCTATTATAAATATTCTGCAGGTGAGAAAACTGAGTCATATTAAGATTTTGGTTAACAGACTGATCAGGATGTAAATGCAAATGTAATTCAGTCTTTTGGCCCTTCAACAGATTGCCCTAGGGTACTATCCATAGAACCCATGACAGGAAAGTGAATTTGGGTTCATCTGGGTTGATTAGAGAAACAAATCCCGAGACACTCATGTGTATAAGAGAAGTATAAAGTATATCAATAAGTATATATATCAAGAAAACATCCCAGCCCAGTCTAGATCAAGTCCATAAGTCCAATATTAGCCCATGTGTCCCGATACCAGACCTTAAATTCTTCTTTAGAATCACATAATACATGCAATGATGCAAAATGTAGGAAGATCACAGGCCAGTGGGTGGAAAGTCTTCCAGATTCAGCGGTGGTGGAAGCATCTCAGTGCTGGCGTGGGTCTCCATGTGGTTCCTCCAGCTCGAGGACTCTGGCTGCCATCAACATAGCTCCATGTAGCTTGGCAACTGAAATGTGAAGAAGAGAGGGAGGGAGGGAGGGAGGGAGAGAGAGAGAGAGAGAGAATTCTCCTTCAGGATAAAAGAGGAAGTTCCCAGAATCCTCGTTACCTTGTGACCTGATTGACAGGGTAGACTCCACTCCTACATTCGACAAGAAATTATGGAACTATCCCAGAAGGCTTAAAAAAATCATTGATTTATTAATAAGGGAACAAGTCTTAATTAACTGAACATGAAGCAGATTGGCAAGAATCTCAGAATAGGATTGGAGAGAACTCTGATATATGGTAAGCTTTTATATCTTCATCCTCAGCCACTCCTAGGCCCTTTCTCTACCATTTACTGTCCAGTTGATTCCAACTCAAGGTCACCCATTTGGGTCAGAATACAGCTGTGCTCCACGACATTTTCAATGGCTGGTTTTTCACAAGTAGGTCACCAGATGTTACTACTGGGGTGCCTTTGTGTGGACTTGAACCTCCAATCTTTTAATAACAGCAGAACCCTTTAACTATTTGCACTGCCTAACTATCCTTGCCACTGTTGGATAAGCACTGAATTGCTAACCCAAAAGTCATCAGTTCAAAGCCACCAGCTTCTTTGCAGAGGAAAAATGAGGCCATCTGTTCCCCTAAAGGTTGATAGCCTGAACACTTGTAGAGGTCTAAACACAGGCATCTATGTATGTAAAATAATTATTTATGAAAAGGTGGGGATAACTTCAGGAATATATACTTATAGGCTTAGTACTAAGGCAGTAGTTGGACCTCGGGTCCCCGCCCATTCACTCCCTTAATGCAAGAACACTTTGTTCTATGAATCTGGCCACGATGCTCACCGGCCCAATATGATCACTGAAGTCAAATAGGTGCATGAGCGAATGAGGTGAAGAAAACGGATGGCACCCAGATATCAAAAGATACACAGTCTGGGGGCTCAGAGCCTGAAGATAAACAGCCAACTAGCCGAGAAGTACCCAAGTCCACACGGAAGAAACACACCAGCCAGTGTGGCCGAGAGGAGTCAAAGGGATCAGGTCTCAGGCATCAAACAGGAAAAAAAAACAATATTACTGTGTATGCACTTTCCTGAGATGATCACTGAGGCCAAGTGGGGACAGGAGAAAGAGTGGTGAAGATGGCTAATGGTACCCGGCTATCAAGACATAAAACCTGAGGCCTCAAAAGCTTGAGGATAAGGAAACAGGGCAACAAGACCTGCCATAGAAGAAGCACGCCAGCCTGTGAGACTATGAGGAGTGGAAAGAACCAGGTTATCAGGCATCAAAGAACAAAAAACATATCATTAAGGGCCCACCCTCCTGTCATGATCACTGAGAGCAAAAGGGTGCAGAAGCAGACAGAGTCGAGGAAACTGGTGGCATCCAGCCACCAAACAATAAAGTAGCTGGGATCTTAAAGGCCAGAAGGTGAACAAGTGACCATCCAGCACAGAAACAGCAAAGCCCACACAGAAGAAGCACACCAATTTGTGTGATCACGAGGGGCCAAAGGGAGCAGACATCAAACATCAACGAACAAGGATTAAGTCAGTAAGAATGAGGGGGCGATCAAGGTGGGGACCCAAAGTCCACTTATGGGCAATTGTACACCCCCTTACAGGGGAGTCATAGGGAGGAGATGGGTCAGTCAAGGCGCAGTGAGGTAGCAAAGAAGCAAAAAACATTACTCTATTTCCTGAAGGCTTCCTCTCCCCAAACACCATGGTCCCAACTCTGCCCTGCTGTTCCAGCTGGACTAAAGGAGGTGCACTGGTGGAGATGGGAGCTGGAAATGCAGGGAACTTGGGGTGGATGGACCCCTTGGGGTCAGTGGTGGGAGTGGAGTTGCCAAACAGGTGGAGGGATGGTGGGTGGAGAGAGGAAGCCAGCTATGGGAATTTGCAGACTGTCTCCTATCTGGAGGACAGACGTAGGCAGGAGTGGGCAGAGGGAGATGTCAGGCAGTGTAAGATATGACAAAACAACAATGACTGCAGAGTGATGAGGACGGGGGGGGGGGGGGGAGGGGGAAAAAGGTTGGAGGGGGAAAGAAAGAGGGTCTCATATCAAGAGCCCAATTGGAAAGGCAGATGTTGGGAGAATGTTGATGAGGACAGGCAAGTGGGGGTGCTTAGCACAGTATATGTAACTATGTATTGAACTATGTATAATGGAAAGCGATGTATGAGCGCCCAGTAAAATGATTTAAAAAAAAGTTTGACAGCCTGAGCAATCCTATGCAGGGTTGCTAACAGTGCAAACTCCCTCGATGGTGATGGTCAGGGTTTGGGTGCTGTGCATGAAATGAACTCAGGGGTACACCTTCCCTTTCAGTGGCAAAGCCAAAGGCAATTCACAACCACCAATTCACAACCAATTCTCATTCATACCCATATAACATGATTAATCTGCTCCAGTGGGTTTGTGAGAGGAGACAGTCTTGTCGCTCAGCCCAATGGTAACCATTACATCACTGGAGATCCTTAAGGCGGGACCAGGACAGGAGTGGCAACTGCAGTCATTTCCACAAAACAGGCTAAAAAAATATGAAGATTCAGAGTCATTAAAAAAAAACCACAGCAGGTCTCAGGTTGCTCATAGGTTAAAAGACCACTGGAACATATATGAAAGGCTACCTTCTTTGAATCTTGAAAGTGGTATTAGGATGACACACCACATATCAATTTACACCACTTTACAAAAACCAGTCCTCTGTCCCCAGGAGCTAATTTCCTTTTTATTTTGTACAGAACATACTCTAGGAATTTAGCAAAGGGGATGCTACAATATTACAAATTCTATAATTAATGTTGGCCAGGATTTGAATTTAAATCCTTTGCTTTTCAGGGTCTAATTAAAGTCAGACATTATTATGAGTGGAATGACTCATTTTCTTGGCCCACCGTATATTAATAGTTTAATATGAAAGGATTTTATGTTAAAAGTTTAAAATATCTTAGGAATAAGGCATTTTCCTTTGAAGTGCAAAGGAGTGAAAAGTCGTCTGGCCATAGCATGAAAGAAAAGCACCTTTTATTGAAGTGGTCTTATTAGGGCCAATATTATTTTCTCTCTTCATAAAAAAAATCTAAATATTTCATTAAAAAATCTAAAATACACTAAATGACTGTAAATATAATTATAGTCATCATACCAAAGTAAGTGCTGTAGGTTAGTGACCTTTGGTTCTAAGTTACTAACCCATTTTAGATCATTTTTTGTTGTTGAATTGAATTCATTGGCAGATAATGTTAATATTTACAAATAGCTTCCCAACATAAAGTTGGTGTCCCATTATCGTGTACTCAAATGCTCAATCGTAAGTTTCACTTGGGGTATCCAGGGTTGATTCAAGTTCTATACAATAAGCTATCAGACAGTAATCAGTTATTATCTATTTGTTCTTCAAGTCCAATGCAGTTTTATTTTCCTCCTCACCACTAAAGTCACTAAAACTACCTGAAGCTTTGAGGGATAAAGAGCCTGAAGATTGAAAACATATTTTTTAGAGAAGCATACTATGTATATTACACAGCCCATCTCAAGTAGTGAAATTAACAATTATCTCGTTAAATCCTCCATTTCTTCCCCAGCCCACCCCTCAATCCCTCATTTTTCCCTGTTCTCACCCCTGTGTTTCGCCTCCTCATAGTCATCAAAGTTTTGTTTATTGGTGTATAAACCACATTGCTTATTTGTTTTTCCTTATAACAATGGTGACATTAGGTATTTACCTTAGAAAGACTGACTTTTTTAAGCAGTCATTTATCAGTGTTTCCAAAATATTTTAGAAATGTTTCCAATATGCTCTAAAAAACAAATGCTGTTTTGTCTCCTGTCAATCATCTTTCAGAACTATAAAATATAAGTTAGCATTGTTTCCTTCAGAAACTTTCTCTCTAATAATTCAAACCTATTTTTTCATTACCCCTTCCCATTTATTGCTAATTCATTTATTATATTTCAAATCTATGAATTTGTATTAAGTAGAAACAGAATTGTAGGCTGAACACCGGTGGCATAGTGGTTGAATGCAGCCCACTGGGTTGGCAGTTCAAATCCAGCAGCGGCTCTCCAGAAGCAAAGCTGGGCTTCCCACTCCCACCAGAGAGCAGTGAATGCCCCAAAAACAAAAAAACAAAAAACAAAAGAAACAGAATAGTATGTGGAAGCCTAAATGATAGATATCTGATTTCTGATATCTGTATACTAAATAGAATTATATGTCTAAAATGTATAATTTCTGAAGTGTATGACTATAAAAACTATTAAAATTTCAAACCTCCATAAACATACTGTTCCATATCAGAACAATTTTCAGATTTCAAAAAGAGAAAAATATTTATTGGACTATTTAACACTTGATCAACCCTAAATAAAATTATCATGCCTTAAAATAAAACAGAAATGCTATAAAGTTTTGTTCAATTTTTGTGCAAAACACAAGTGCCCTCAGGTGCTCGCAAACTTACAATTTTCTTCTGTTTGTCTTCTTTCTGGGTGTTAGGAAGAAAGAGTAGTTCTTTTGGTTCTTTTTCCTGTCAGTTCTTAGTGCGAGGAATCAAAAGTCTGGGGCTACTTGTCACTAGTTCAGCCAAAGACAGAGACTAAGTTGGTTTGAGAAAGTCACGTTTATGCGGAGCCCTAGTGGCTTAGTCATCATCACAAGGTCAGCAGTTGAAAACCACTAGCCGCTACTTGGGAGACAGGCGAGGCTTTGTTCTCTTATAAAAAATTGGTGTTGGAAGCCTACAGCAACGGTTCTCCCTATCTGTCCTATGGGGTCACTACGAATCAGAATTGATTCTATGTCAATACGGGTTTTGTGGGGTTTCTTGTTTTGTAAGTTTCTTCGGAAACTCAAGATAGGATGAAACAATGGGTCTGTTACCTTGAATTGCTTCCAAAGTTCAGTGAAAAGCAAGCAAGCGAGATACTCCGAACTATGTCACAAAAACAGTCTGACAACGAAGGCACGAAGTGATCAGCTGCTTTACACCGATTACAGAATAGACTTGATCCTCTGAACATGAAAAGGTAGGCTTTTCATTGTAGGAAGTTATCTGTACCGACATTTCTCCAGCGGGTCAATAGACCCCCATGCCCTGAGCCTCACGTCTCTTTGTTCATCGAAACTGGAGAAGGTTTCCATGTCTGGCCTTACCAGCCTGATCGTCATCTCCAGAGACCGGTGCTTTTTGCCTGGCTACTTGCTTTGGTTGCTTCTTTCCTGAGTTAGAACATGCCCACTGATGGAACTTACAAGGAATTTTTACGAAAGGGAGTAGGCAGTTACATTCCGGGTTTTAAATAAGCTGAATCTTAAATTATGCTATCTTCCTTGTGTTTTGATGACCAGCAGGCCACTCTTTCAGTTCTGCTCACATTTTGCCAATATAGAAACCATGGAAGGTAAGACAGTGAGAAAGCAAAACAAAAAGGGCTATGGACCAGTGGACTGAAATGATTGAATATATTTTTTCGAATACTAATCTCCCCTGGAGGTAGCTTTATCCATGTCTTGTTTCATGATAGCATAATTGTCACTTTATATTCATCTAAAACTAGAGAAGTGGCCTATTAATTTCAGGTCTACTCAAACGTTCACAAAGCCCTAAGATAGGCCCAGGGCACTGAAGGGAAAATATGAGCATTCGGAAAAATTTGATTTAAGATTGATTTGTGACAATTTATCCCTGGCCTTCTCCATCAGTAGATTCTGAAGGTTGGGGTTCTTGAAATTTAGTCCTTGGTTCAGGAGCACAGGGGTTAATTTCCCTTGCAACTTGACCAGAGCTTTTGTGAGGAGCAGGAACTCACCTCTCCCAATTTTCAAGTACTCTGTTTACCACAGTGTTAAGTCAGAGCTCTGATTCTTGCTTAAAGAACTCATCACCACTCACATACAGGGAAATCTAAAGAAGGCTGACAAACTGCTTCTCTGCTGCTTCTCCTGCCCCCCATCCCCAGAGAGAGAGAGAGAAAAGGGAAGTTTTACAAAGCAAATGGTGGTGTATGAGGTGTATGTGTGTGTGTGTATTTTTAAAACCCCGCCACTTTGTCTTATTTGCATGAGCACAAATTGCTTTCAACTTAATGCCGGAGAAAAAGGCAACATTCCCTGTGATGACTTGCTGAACAGCTCGCTGTATTTGTTTGATAATGGATTTTAGTTCATTGTCCTGGACTTCTCTCTTCATCAGCAGGAGCACTTCAGGGTAAAGAAACAGGCTTTTACCACTCTGGAACAAAAGCTATATAAGAAAAAAAAATTCTGAGCAGATGGAATATTATTTGCATTTGCACAAATAGTGCTTTTTAGCACAATTCATATTACTCCATTGTGAGATGAAGCAAGCCAGATGTGTCTACAGCATGCAGCAAATGTGGAATCGGCTTTTTTGTTTGTCAAACTCAGAGGTCCCAACCTTATGATATCTTTGTACTTGTATATTCATTAATTTTATTTCAGTTACTTACCAGTAGGCAAAAGAAGAGTAAGCCTCAATGTGCTTAAGAAAACTGTTGCATAGAGAACCGAATGAACTGTTTTTATTATTTTTATGAGTGAAGATCAAATAGGTCTCAAGTATCTGAATGTCAATCCAAAGATTGAAATGATGCTGTAAAATGTAAAGGCAGAAGGTATATGCTATAAAAATCATTTCTCTAATAACATTAAAGAGTCTTTAAAAATAGTCCTTGATAGCTCTTTTCTTCTGAAGTGTCTCCCATACAAGCTAGACCTAAATTATTTGATATGGTTAAAATGGAACTTTAGATTTGAGAACACTCTTTGACACCATCTCATCTAACATGTTTAGTTTGCAAAGCAGGAGCCCGAAGTTCGTGGAATGGAAACGATTTGTCAGAAGGTCCCACATAGGCTGAAACTTGCACTCTGACCTTAAATTCCATGGCCCCCATATATGTGAGTATTCACTAAAATGTTTTTACTTGGACTGCGTGCTCAAAGGGGTTTGATAAATTCAGGTTTTAACACAGTGTCGAAGAAGAAACTATCTTAAAAGTGAAAGAAAAGGAGTTTTATTGCGGAAGGATAGAGTGCACGCAGGGCAACAGTATATAAAAATACAAAGCACTCTGCCACTCCAGTGGAAGAGGGGTCTATATCCACATAAGATGAAGAAAAGGTATGACACTCATGATTAGTTATATCAATTTGAGGAACTTCAGCTTGATTGTATACATGATTGCTGTCCTGTGTGGAGAGCCGGATTCAGAGGCCATTGTTTGCTCTGCAAATAGTCCCTACCACCCCAGGGCTTTATCAAAGACCACCAGATGCACAAAGGACACCTATCTCATGCTGGGACACACCCAGCCTTTTCCTGTATTGGTTCCTGGCATTTATGTTTAGTTTATATTTTACCCTTTTGTATAAGCCATGTAGCTTGCTTTGTTTGTATTACATTTTAGTTATTATACTTTTGTATTGTTTTATAGTGCTTACATATGTTGTAACCTTTAGTCCATTAGATTATGTTGTACCTTTGTGATTGGTTGCTTTAAGTTGCCCCCGCTTTGCTCCTGTATACCCCATTAGCATACTGGACCAAGTTGAGGACTACAGCCCCTTTTGCGCGTGTTTTTTCTTTATCTGGCACTCGGCCAGGATTGGCCCCTGTTGACTCTACCTCATTAGCATAAGCTGTGGCCCTTACTCCTGACCATTGTCTTTATATACCCTGAGTTTTGCCCCAATAAACGAGGCTTGATCAGAAACCTGTCTTGCCTTCATTCTTCGCGTCCCCTGCCCATCTTCGTCTTCCAGGCTCCAGACCCAGAGATCCACGTTGTGAATGTCCCGCGGGCCGGGACAGTCCTGGATGAATTTTTTTCCAGGAACAAATTGTTTACATCTTGACACATTTCTCCCCGATTTATATCTTGGCAGTTTGCTTCCTAGGAATGGATGTTGTTTTCCAATTCTTAGGTTTAAAACCATTTACTCCAGTTTGATCAAACCTCGACTGAAGGCACTGCCCATCTATGTGATTTAGCCTTACTTATGCAAGGTTGTCTGTTTTCTCAAGAATGTTTGCTGATGGAAATTATTTCCTTCACCTTGCCAAGCTAATAAACCTCACCATCAGGGTTGGTAGGTTTTATAAGAAAGTTCTTGGCTGAGCCCTGGTGGCGTAGTGATTGTGTGCAGGATTGCGGCCCATTGGGTTGGCGGTACAAATCCAGCAGCAGCTCTCCAGGAGCAAAGCTGGGCCTCCTCTGCTCTCCAGAGGGCAGTGATGCCCTAAAAATAAAAGAAGAAAGTTCTTGATGGACAAGGCCATATTTGGGGCACCAGGATAAAACATACTCAGGGAGACAAAGGGCGCAATTAAACACCATGGTCATTGCCAGTGAACCATGAAACCTAGTGATTTTATGTAAGGGCCAAATGGTTTTAAGGCATAACATTTCACGGATAAAATGCATTGAACTAAGGCAAAATCGTACTGTATAATTATAAGAGAAACAATGAGGAATATAAAGATTCCAAATCAAGTAGTTTTTTGTCCACTATCCACCTAAAGAGGAAAATAAATTTCTTATAATATCATTTAAGGAAGGATCAGGATGATTAAGGAGAGGTGCTACATGTTGCACACGGTTCGTATAAAGCAGCGGTTCTCAACCTGTGGGTCGCGACCCATTTGGGAATCCAACGACCCTTTCACAGGGGTTGCTCACAGCCATCGGAAAACACATATTTCTAGTGGTCTTAGGAATTGAGATAGGGCTCCTCTAGTCTCTATTCTCTATGCGGGTCCACCAGGATATGCCCACATAACGAGTACCCAGCATGAAGACTGCCACCCATGCTTCCCCATGCTTCAAGAAACAATTTCCTTTATTTATAATTAGAAGTAAATGTTTCACAACATATAATTACATATTATTTTGTGATTAATTACTATGATTTCATTATGTTTGAATTGTAACAATGAAAATGCATCCTGCATATCAGATATTGAAATGACGATTCTTAAAAGTAACAAAATCACAGTGATGAAGTAACAACAAAAATAATTTTATGGTTGGGACTCACTACAACATGAGGAAGTGTATTAAAGGATCACGGACTAAGGAGGATAAGCATCACTAGTCTAGAGTGCAATTTGAGCACCGTTGTCAGGAATATAGATACAAGTCATTTTATTACCATCACAAGCCCCTCCTGGGACTGTAGTGAGATGCCAAGGGCCATTCTATTGTGGAGTTCTACTTTTCTTGTTACTCTTGATTGCCTTTAGGGTAGCTTACATTATATTTGGCAATATTTCTACATGTGTATAACATCTTCAAGTCCTAATTGAAGTGCTCATACTGCTGCTAAAAAACAAACACTGACTGAAATGAAACACTGACTGAGACCATGGGTCTTATTAGTATGGGTCCATAACTGGTAAGTGGAATTCAGTTAAAAATAATTTCCTTGAGTCCCACTTAGGCCCAAAATCCAACTTCTAGTCCAACCTGGTAGGCTCCAGGGCTGAAGATTGGGTCCGCATAGTCCAAAGCTTACATTAGGGGGTACTCAATAGATACCAGAACATGATAGTCAGTGGGCTGCAAACCACTGATGTGTTATAAATGATGTACATGCAGACAATGGAAACCATCCCATTGGCTTGGGGATATTTAGGTTGTCTCTATGAAGGTGATTAGATTGGTCCCTGCAGAGGCAAGCAAGCAGACCTAGCTTCCCTGCTTTAGGAATAAACCAGAGGAAACGGGAACCAGGGTTGTTGGTAAGGATATGCTGCTACTGTTGTTGTTCGTAGGTGTCATTGAATCAGTTCTGATCCAGCGTGACCCTATCTATGTACGGCAACAGCGTGAAATACTGTTTGGGCCTGCACAATCCTCACAACTGCTTCTGTGTGGCCACCAGGACCCAGTCCCTGAGTCACTCCATCTTGCCGAGCACGCTTCCTCTTTCTCTCTACCCCTTTAGCTTTACGAAACATGCAGTGATGGCATTCAGCCAGCTTACCTAAGGCCAGCAGACGTAATACCTAACTTTTTGTTCAGTACAGCAAGCTGCTTTTGTGTGTATGTGTGTGTGTGGTGTATGCGTGTGCTCCATTGGAACTGAATTTATAAAAGTAGGCCATTGGATTTGCCACTTGGATCTCTGTTTGCTAAAATCTTTTTACAAATCATTTTATTGGGGGCTCTTACTTCTCTTATAATATCCCATGTATCAATTGTATCAAACATATTTGTACATATAGTGCCATCATCATTTTCTAAACATTTATTATCTGTTTGAGCCTTTGGTATTAGTTCCTTCCCCACTCCCCGTCCTTCCAATTGGCATTTGAAATCAGAGTTCTCTCTAGAGTGAGTAGATAGGCAGTTTTCTGTACAACAGCCTAGTAGTCATGTTCATTTCATCCATTAGTGTAAAAAAATTAGATGGAACTATGCTTTTAATATTTATTGATTCAAATCATAAAATTCATTACACTTTTGAAAATACCATATTTTTACTCCCTAGCATTTTTTACGTCAGAAAACATACTTATAATGTAAAGAGAAAAAGTGCCCAACAGCCAGAATATGAATGCTCTCCTTCATTCCAGCTTTTGCTCTGCCCCCAATTCCCACAAGATATTAGAGTGGATTATGAAATTCCTAAAAGTGTTCAAAGCGCTAAAAATATTGGCAGAACAATTGCTGTAAGTTCAGCAAAAGCAGAAGGGTTGTTTTTTTTTTTGTAAAGATGAACATACTCTTTTCTTTTCTTTTGTGGCATCACTGCTTTGGTGGGAGTAGCAAACCCAGCCTTGCTCCTGGAGGGCTGCTGCTGGATTTGAACTGCAACCCCGTGGGCTGCAGTCCTGCAAACTACCACTAAGCCACCAGGGCTCAGCCCGAACATATTATTTTCATAGAAGAGAAGTAACTAAATTGGTTCTATTATATCAAGCACAGTAACTATTGTGTAATTGGCTTAGCTATATAGGAATGGCATCCTACTCTACAGTGAAAAGATGGATAAAGATAAATCACACAGCTGATGATGCTTGAATATAAGTAAAGAATATTGTAATTGAGGGTGCCAACCTATTAGTAATATGAAAATACCTTAAATAACTGTTTTATTGCTTTTTATTAGGAATTATCCAACCTATTTTCATAAATATTTTATAACCTTTTCTCATAACAATCTAGTTTTTGTGCTTTATTGCTTTTATGTATTAACTGTATGAAATGATAAGTTATCTATTTTATTCTTAAAATAGTAATTAGGCCAGCAAATCAGTTGCTAAGTTACTTAAATTCCACTACTGCAAGCAAAATGTCCTTCTCCAAGAGATTGGTCTCTTCTGGAAACATGTCCAAAGTATATGAGATAAACTTTCACCATCCTTGCATCTAAGGAGCATTCTGGTTGTATTTCCTCCAAGACAGATTTGTTTATTCTTTTAATAGTTTTATTTGGAGCTCTTACCATTATTAGTGCAATCCATAATTCAATTATATCAAGCACAATTGCACAATTACTTCCACAGTAAGTTTCAAAACATTATCTTCCTTCTTGAGTTCTTTGATATCATCTCTCCTTTATACCCTCCTTATCTCACCCTACCCCTCAGGAATCCTTATTTTATGTATATTTGCCCTATCTTACACCATCAATGTATCAGAGATTTGTGTATTCTTTTGGCCGGCTATGGTACTTTCCACATTTTTTGCCAGCACCCCAACTCAAATGCATCAATTCTCGTTTGGTCTTCCTTATTCAGTGTCCAATTTTCACATGCATATGAGGCAATTGAAACTACCATGACTTGGTCGTCAGGACACGTTAGTCTTCAAAGTACCATCTTTGGTTTCAACACTTTAAAAAGGTGATGCGCATCAGATTTACCATTTGAAACACGTCCTTTGATCTTTTGACTGCTGCTCCCGTGAACATTTACTGTGGATTCAAGTAAGACGAAATCCGTGACGATGTCAATCTTTTATTTGACATTGTGTTAGCAAGGGTAAACTGGGAAAACAAATTCACGAAAACTCCTTTGTATAAGAGAGACTAATGGTAAGTGTGCATGAAAAAAGCATCCCAACTGAGTGCTGCCCAAATCCGTAAGTCCAACATTAGTCCTATGTCTGACACCAAGCTACAAAGTCCTCCTCCATCTCCCAAAACACATGCAATGATGCCGACTGCAGGAGGAAAACCAAGTCAGTGAGCATATAAGCATCTCGGCACTGGCACAGGTCTCCAGACGCTTGCTCCAGTACTCAGAGAGGCAAAGGGGTGTGGCTTCTCCTCAGGGTTGTCTTGTAGAAAGTGAGTCTTGCCAGCGGAAGCAGGAAACTGGTGAAGGCAGCTGGTGCAACCTCAGAAAACAAGAGCCCCAGAGAACTAGAAAGGCGAGGCTCACTGAGCCATTTCTCTCTCCCCCTTCAATTGATCTCACATGTGTTTATTGGCTAGCTTGGCACAAATAAGCCTTAATTATTTCAATCAGGATGTTCAATCAATCAGTGTCCAGTTGTGAATATTTTGATTTATATTGAGTTGTAATCCATACTGAAGACTACAGTCTTTTATCTTCATCAGCAAGTGCTTTTATTCCTCCTCACTTTCAACAGGCAAAGTTGTATCATGTGTAACATCTCGGGTTGCTAATAAACCTTCCTCCAACCCTAAATGACAGGTTGGATAATTATGATGACAAGATATAGCTATGATATACAACCATTCTGTACACATGTGATCCAGATTTTAAACTATAGAGTATTCCCTTATTCTGTTCTCACAATTACCTCTTGATCCCTGAACAAGTTCAGTATGACCAAAATAAAGTGTTCCATAATATTAATTCTTCATAAGGCTATCTGTAATTTGTTATGGTCCAAACAATGGAATGCCTTTGTGTGATATTTGGATTTATTGTGCCAACTCGACCAATAGGACCACATGGGCAGAATTTAATCACTGTGAATAAATAAAGATAGCCAGCATCCCATCGCCCTCCTGTTCCCTGGTGATAGGACAAGCACTGCTTTAGGTATTTCTCTACTGCAACATATGTGTTACATTCCTTGTGGGCCAAACCTCTCTGAGGATCTTGTCACTAGAGTTTAGACTCCTCCAAGACCTGCTTTGTCATGGTGCTGGTGCATACATTGTTTGCGCCTGAGGCTAGTGAATCCTGGTGCCATGCTTTAGTTAGAGATCCCATCAGGGCCTGCTTCACCAAACTTTCATGTTACTGGCTGTTACTGACCCACCCTGCTGTCAGCTGCCTTTGGGCAGAGTCTGCCTGCCTTTCCTGAGGGAAGACTAGTCTGTCCGCTTCCTTGCCCTTGGACCTGGCAGCCCATGGGAGTTGAAGGACTTCCAGTATATTAACTGTTCCATGCAAGTGATTTGAAGTGATCTGTACAGCTGTGTGGACTAATTAGCTATTATATTTCTTCTCGCTATACAAACTTATCCTCATATATATAATGATAAGTATCTTTGTTTTGTTTCTCTAGAGAACCCTGCCTAACACACTTTGCATAGTCAGAAAAGCACAAACATCTTTCTGGAATTCTCTGCTTTCAGGAAAGATATAGCTGACATTGGCAAATATATTCCTTGTTCCATATTCTTCTCTGAATCCAGCCTAAACCTTGGGCAGCTACCTACCATTTGTACTTCTGCAACTCTTGTTGAATTATCTTCAGAAAAAAAAGTTACTTGCATGTAATATAAATGACATTGTTTTTTAATTTTAGCATTCTGTTGGGTCAGCTTTCTTTGGGATGTGTACAAATATGGATTCCTTCCAATCTTCCAAATTTCTTGGCACAGACAAGTGAATGCTTTCAGTGCTTCATCAGATTGGTGGAACATGTTAATTGACAGTCCATTAATTTCTGAAATCTTGTTTTTGGCTAATGCTTTCAATGCAGATTGAAATTCTTTCTTCAGAACCATTGATTTTTTTTTTCCTTCTAGGCTACTTCCTGAAATGAAGGAATGTTGACTAGTTCTTTTTGGTATAGTGACTCTGTATTCTATCATTTTGATGCTCCCTGCACCGGTCAATATTTTTCCCACAGAATATTTTTTTTTGGTTATTTGTCCTTTATTTAGTGGATAAAAAGGGGAATTGATGGTATAGCAATCACACCAGGGGTGTAACAACTGCCATCCACAGTTGGCAGTTCAAAAGACAGTTCCCCCTTCAGCCATAAATCAGGCTTTTTTGTCACACATTGTTACGCTATCTTTTCAGAACCTCTAAATAGAAAGCTTGATTAACAGTCTGACCTGATAGAACTCCAAATGCACTATCCCCCTCACATAAAAAAACAAACAAACTAATATCCTCTTGATCTTTGATTTTGATTTCACTTGACCAGTTTTCGAATGACCTGTTGATAGCATTTTCCACTGGCTTGATCGAAGTTTGCTTTTGAGGGTCCTAAGAAATGCACCATGTTTTGTCACCAGTTGTGACTTTGGAAAAAGTCTGGATTGCTTCATGTTCTTTCAAAGCATGGCATGTTTCCACTCTACACTCTTTTTCCTGATTAGTCAGAACTTGAGGCACAAATATCACAATAACCCTTCTCATTTCCAAATATTCCATTAAAATTTGCTGATCCATGTTCTAAGATAGTGCAGATAACTTCCCCTTCTCTTCATAAGTCCTTCATAGGTCTTCAAGCACAAGTACAAAATTTTTGTCCATTGGAGAAGTTGAGAGTGTCCAAGACAAGGTTTGTTATCAATCAACATTGTACTTTCTTTGAAATGAGAAAAACACTCATACACTTGAGTTTGTTCCATAGCACTGTCCTTGTAAGCTACGCGCAACATCACAAGTTTCTGCAGCATTTTTTTCGCACCAGGAAACAAAATTTCAGACATATGCTGTCCTTTTAAGTTGTCACAAAAATGCAAAGTTCAAGTAAAACTGCTTTCATGACAAAAGTCACTGTGACCAGAGAAACCTTCTCAGGCGATCCCACCTGGTGCACTAACTCAGGGCACGTTGCTTGATGCTCACCCGGTGGGAAAAACGCATACTACAAAAGCTCCAC
The DNA here is from genome assembly GCA_004026705.1 of Nesogale talazaci. Lineage (NCBI taxonomy): Eukaryota > Metazoa > Chordata > Mammalia > Afrosoricida > Tenrecidae > Nesogale > Nesogale talazaci. Next base: position 64,172 of record PVJH01006941.1, read on the forward strand.
CCAGTGCTTTTTTTTTTCCAATTTTTTTTGGGGGGAGGGTAACCTTTTCTCATATATATATATATACATATATATATATATCACATTCACTGCCATCAAGTCAACTTCAACTCCTTGAGGCCCTATAGGGCAGAATGGAATTGCCCATGTGAGTTCTGAGATGCTCTTTATAAGAGTACAAACCTCATCTTTATCCCAAAAAATGTGTTAATGTTTTTGAACCATTAACCTTTTGTTTATCAGGTCAATGAGCAACCACTATGCTCTCAGGATTCATAAATACACACAGACATATATACATACACACATTTATAAAATGTACACATTTGTACACATATACAAAATTGTGTATGAGCACGTATAAAATTAAAGGGCAATAGCAAGCTGCCTCTAAGTAGGGCAATCGTTTATGCATATACTTGGAAAGCACTGCATTTAAACTCAACAAGTCTTCAACACCACAGTAGAACTGGAAAATGTATTTAAAGAAAATATTTTAAGTAGATAGGTCAAAAAATCAATAACCTTTTCTCTTGGCTTTTTTTTTGACAATCAGTATTGCCACTGGGTAATTTACAAGTTTTTTTGTATGATAAATAATTCAAAGGTCCAGAATGACTAGGTTGAACAAGATCGTCCAAAATGAGCCTTTCAGATCTGGAGGGATTACAGGTATAATCAGAATTTTCACTTGTACCAACACTGGATAACTCTTCCCCTAAATTCTGAAAACTCCATTCTGTTACCTTCAGTTCGTGTCTCAAAGAAGCAACATTTTCAAGCAAGCTTTCTTCTTCATTGTCTTTATTACAGTAGTATGAGGAATTAGATTCCATTCTCCAAAAATACCTTCTTTTATCTTCCCTGAAATATTCTGTAGTGTCATTGAAAACACTTTCACACGAATTAACTTTAACTCATTATTTTTTTCTTTCAAGTGTGTGAAATCTTCGAGTAGACTGTGGCACAAAATTGAGATACTATGTTAATCTGAATAGGCAAAGTGGTTCTATCCTTTCTTCCCGTTTGCTCCCACAAATTTGTTTCTGCTTTAAGAATTCTCTGCCAGACGGAAGTTAATGAATCAGGTCCCCACCCTGCTTTCTTTCTTTCACATTGCCAGTCCCCGCACCGCCCCAGTAGCAGAAGAGGTGAAAGGACTCGCATTCCATACTCTAGCCTCTGCCCGTTTCCGGTCCGGGCTTGGAAGCATCCAACCCACGAGGAGAGACGCCTTGAAGCCCGGACGCGCTGAGTTCGAACAGCCGCGGGAACCGTTGACCTATCTTTGAAGATTGCAACTGGAGGATTGATTTCCCCGGCACTGCTGCCCACCCCTCGTCCCCCACCCCCACCCCACCCCCGCCCTTGAGTTCTTTCAGTTTCAGATAAGCTGAGTGTGTTTTCCTTTCTGGCTTTCTAACTTTAGGTCTTTGCACATATGATTGCAATATTTTACTTTGTTTTCTCAAATTGCCCTTTGATATTTTCTGTTCAACTCTTTTATGTCATCATTTTCCCCCATTGACTTTATCTCCTCTATGATTAAAGCAATGTTGAGAGTCTTTTCTGACTCCCACTTTGATCTTTGATTTCCCTCCTGACTTTCTGCTGACCATTAGCTTTTGTTCATGTTTGATAGTCTTTGTTTTCCCACTTTCAGTAAGTCTGCCGTAGTGTGAAGTAAGTCAAATCTGTTCTTGAGATGGGCTCCAAGTTTGATTAAGATCTACTCAAGATCAGATTTTCACTCCTGTGAGCTTGTTTTCATCCTGAACTTACAAATGAGTAGTTGGCTATTCCACAGTTAGCTTCTGATCGCATACTAGATGCTGACACGGAGTTTCTCAATCATCTCTTCTCTCAGATATAGTCAATTTGATTTTTATACATTCCATCAGGACATGTCTATGTATATAGCAAGCATTTTTGTTGTTGAAAAATGGTATCTGTGATGAAGAAGACTTTAGTCTTGCAGAATTCTATTGTGCGATCTCAACATTTGTTTCTATCACCGAGACTACATTCCCCCACTACTTTTACTTCCTTATTGCTTACAACTTTTGCATTTCAGTTGCCAATAATTATCAATATACCTTGATGGCATGTTTGATCACTTTCAGTATGAAGACATTGGTAAAATCCCTCAATTTCTGCATCGCTAGCTTTAGTATAATTTAACTGAACTGCAGTTGTACTAATTGGATTTCCTTATATTCTGGTAAATACAATCCTATCACAGGCAACATTCCACTTCAAGAGAGATTTTGAAATGTCCCTGTTAATGACGACGGCAGTGCCATTCTTCTTGAATCTGTCACTCCAAGCATAAGATTTTTTATTATTATTCACAATGGCCAACGCCAGCCCTTGTCGATCTTTATTCATTCCACTTTTGCAATTTCTTATTTTCTCTGTTCATACTTCATACACTTCACATGCTGATTATTAATTGATGTTTGCAGCTGTTTCTTTTCTTTTTGTGTCATGCCCCATGAAGAAATGAAGGTCTCAGAGACTCAAAGGTCTCCTATAGGCTTGACTCCATCCGTGTTATTAGGACCAAGTCTAGTTTGAGAAGGCAGTTCTTTCTCAGTCATATTTTGAGTCTTCTAACCACAAGAGCTCATCTTCCGGCACTCTCTCTGATCATGTTCTGCTTCTATTCACAAAGTTTTCACTGTCTGATAATGTTTGATACTCTCATTTAGGTTTGCACTGGCTAATTTATCTGAAGTGAACAGGCTATTACTTCTTCTCAGTCTGGAAGCTCTGCTGAAACCTATACATCTTTGGGTGACCTTGCTGGTATTTAATATACCAGTGACAGCTTCCAGCATTAAAGCAACACTTAAGCAACCACAGTATGAAAAACTGACACAAATACTGAAAATAAGGATATGGCATACCAAAAGTGCTGTTTGTGGATTTTGGATGATTCTTTAGCTAACTCTTCTTGGGTTTCTTTATTAAGCAAAGTCAGGATTGTATTAAGACTAACTATTAAGTTATTGGGTAGGTTTCTTTCTTTTTCATTGTCCAGCTTTCATATGCATATGAGGCAATTGAAAATACCTTGCCTTGGGTCAGGGGCATCTTAGTCCTCAATGTGACATCTTTGATTTTTAACACTTTAAAGATGTCCCATAAATCATCAAAGATAAGGCATCTTTGAAGTCTCACTTCTGACACCAGAAATGTCAAAGAAAATATCATACTCTGTTACAAATGAAAGAAAAGAGCTTATTGAGGAATTATACTGCTTGAGCTGGGTTGTACTATGTAAAAATACAAAGCACTCTGCTATTTAAATGAAGAGAGGCATCTATATACTTATAGAACAAAGGAAAGATATGCGATTATGATTAATTATGGATAAGATCAGTTTCAGTCTGAAGTTCTTTGAAATGTAAATGTTGGCCACTTGGCTAGGAGAGAGTGAGTTACCACCTAGGTGAGTGATGCCAGCCAGCTGGTTTGATTAAATATGATTGAAGTCATGATCACATTCTCCCCCACTGTAATAAATTGTTTACATCTGGATCCATTCTTCCCATGAACAAATGGTATACATTTTGACCTTGTGTTTTCTGAGAATGCACATTGATTTCACCCTTCTTATGTCTGGCATATGAAAGCACTCAAAATGAAGACACTCAATTGAATTAAAAATGGGTGGTATTTTTAACAATACGAATTAGGTTGTCAGTTAAGCTTACTTAATTTCTTAAATTAGCTTCTGCTATTTGAATTATATTTTATACTTTAGAATAGAAAGCATGTGTGTCCTTCCATTAATCTTGGCATCGAATTGAGGCCATCTTCCACTTGAGTTAAAAAGTACCGTGACTGTTTTCCACTTGTGCTAATCCAGGAAATGGTGAGTAAAACAAAAATCATTTTTATTAGGCTTTGAGATACCCTTATTATCTGTTCATCTAATCATTTTCATGATACTATCAGGTCCCTACTAGATACCAGGCACTATGCTAAGCATTGAAGTCACCTAAGTAGAATTATATTGGGCCTATTTAGAAGATAGGACTCTTTTCCTCAAGGAACTCATAATATCATTAGGGAGAGACCAGAAATATGTAAGCAAGTAAATAAATAAATAGATGCAAAGAAATAAAACATCAGCAAACATATCAAGAAAATAATAGCTATTACAATAAAATGCAATGCACTATCTTACATACCATATCTTATTAGAATATACCTTATGATTCTATAATACAAAAAAAGAGCGTATACCAGAATTCCAGGGGATAAAGTGTAAGAGTGTCTTACACAGACCAGAACGGCAAAGTTGTAACCTAGAAGAAAGCCAAATGCCACCTATTTCTACGCACCAGGGGAGGGAGAGGCAGAAAGAAGCATTCCTAGCTTGCCAGTGTGCAAAGGCAAAGGGGTGAGAGAGAACACAGCACCTTCTAAGGTGGTACTGCATGTGCTCCCTTGTGACAAGCTTTAGAGGGATGGGAGCCTGGAGAAGCACAGAGCATTAGAAGCAGAGGCTGTTGTACGCCCTGCCCAAAGCTGAGACTTTGCCCACTAACCTGTGCATTGGGGAGACTCTGAGAGTGCTCACTTGGTCAGATCTGCGCTTTAAAGAATCCCGTTACTTGTTATCAGGATCAAAGGGGGAGGAGGGCTGAAAACAAACAGAAATATGTTCAAGTCTGTGAAATAATCCAGGATAAAGGTGGTGGTGACCCGCACTGGCCTAGGAACTACAGTAAGGGAAAAGAGGGAGATTTGCAGAGCATCAAAAGGGAGCACATACAGCTCTTAGTGGTTGATTCCTGGTGTGGACTGAGAAGAGAGATGATTCCAGATGTTTGGGGAATTAGTAGGATACATAAGTAGTAGTCATGTTGATTTAGGTTATTTCTCTAACCATCTGACAGCTCAGGAGAAAAAGTGCTTTAACAGAGATTTGAAATTATGTACACACAAGCATGTTGATGAATGCTTGTTTTTCCCCCAAAGCTGGGATTAATATGAGAATTCTGTTTATGTCTTCTTAACGATAAACAGAGAAATATTTGTATCTTAATATTGCCTTAATTATAGAAGAAACATTTTAATTAGAAAATGCATCGAATTTGCAAAAGTAGACAGATGGAAATAAAAATGGTCATGTAATTTTTACTATTTCCACATACAGATGTCAGTTATCCGAATCCTTATTTTCTGAAGTCAGGAGCCCAATAAATTAGGTTCATAAGAATGATTTGTATTTCCTCCTACTCTTTTTTGTGAATACATTTCAACTCTGAAATATTTACATTTTATTTAACATCATATCACATATATTTTCCTGTGCCATTGCATTATCTTTAAAATAGTATTCCTAAAACCACTGGACAATAATCCACTATACTAACATTTCAATACAATAATGTAACAATCCCCTGTAGGATAAGAAAAAGGACAGCACAGGTAAATATATAGAGACAGTAAATGGATTAGTAATTACCCAGGGAAGGGGTAGGAGAGGTTTGGGGTGAAATCTGGAGCTAACAAAGAATATAAGAAGAAAATGTTCTGAAATTCATTGTGGTGACAAGTGCACATATCTTCATATTGTGATTGGATGATTAAATTGTATAATATGTGATATATATGCCAATAAAACTGTTTTTAAAAAGAAGAAAATGGAATCATTTTGTTACTGGAAACCATTTTGTCAATATATTTCCATTTTGCTCATCACAGTGTCACAATAATACTGTTTCAATAAGCAATATTTTTATACAATATCAGGTTTTTATTATTTCTTTACAACAAACTATAAGTGGAATTGCCAAAATTATTTTATGTGAAAATAGAAAATTATTCACAACTTTAATTTTGCGTGTTCCTTGCATTCCCAGAAAACTGTATTTGAATGTTCTCAGAAGACACAAACATGTAAGAAAACTTGTTCTTACAGTACAGGTATTTGAGGAATAGCAAAGTGTTGTATTGTTATTCATTTGACACAAGGTAACAGGTAAACCTATCATAATAGATAAACACTGACTGCCTTTTCATGCCAACCAAACATAGAGGCTTTATCGAGCCCTGCAGAATGGGGATTGTGAAAATATGACAGCAGCTCATATTTATGCAAAATGGAGAACACATAAGACAAATACATGATCATATAAATAAATGTTGGAGACATCTACGTCCATAAAAAACATAATTATCAGTGATGAGTTCTTTTGACATCCTTCCCTCTCTCTCTGTGTCTGTTTACCTCTCTCCACTGGTTCGCTCTTGCCTTCCTCCAAGCCTCTCTCAAGAGAAGAGCGTGCAATCATTTCCACTTTTCCCTTGCCAGCATCTTGTCCAGACCTGTCTCTTCTCTGCTTTTCTTTCAATAGTGTTCTTTTGTTCCCATGTCTGCTAAATTATAATTCCAAAGTCATTGGAAATATGAATCTTATACAAATGACTCTCATACAAATATAAACTGGACACTTTGTCACGATTATATTTAAATCACTAATCCATGAAGAGTATTACTGAAACAATTAAAATTGTTTTAAAGTAGAATTTGAGAAATAAAGTTGTATATATAGACATTCAGGAATGCTGAAATCACCTTGCTAATAAAACTGGTTAATACCTCTTAAGGCACTAAGATGTTGAGACTTGAAAATTTTTCCCAGTTTTTTCAGCTTGAGACATACCAAGTGCATTCTTCGTTTTTGATTTTCTAACTCCAGGTCTTTGTAATACTTAAAAAAATACTTTGCTTATTTGCACCACCCTTTGGAATTTTCTGTTTGTCTCTAAACTCCTTGGAATTTTGTGTTCATCATTTCTTTCAGGTGCATCAGCTACTCTACATACAAGTGCACGTTTCAAAGTCTCCTCTGATATCTGTTTTGGCATTTTATTCTTTCGTAAATATTTTTCCTAATAATCAATAAAGCTGCAACTTATTAGAGGGCTTACTCCCTGACTTAGATGATGACAACCAATAAGAAAAAGTAAAATATTTATAAAGTGCCTTCTTTTAAAGGCAAGAATATTAAAATGCCAATAAGTGACCTATGTTACAAAGCCTAAAAATTTAACCAAACAAAGGATCAAACTTCTTGAAGGTCAAAACAATAAATGGTGGAAATATTTGAATTGTTGGATGAAAATATCTATTACAATGACTGAGAGACATTAGCAACTTAAGAGGGAATAATATAAATATCCTAATTACATCTTTAAAGAACCCTGATGCTGTAATGGATCTTTCCTACATTTTAAATAAAATTTTGCTTTATTTATGTATGTTGTCCTTGATGTTATTCCATAATTCACCTTGCATTTGGTCATTAATGTTCAATTCATAGAGAAATCTACTCTTGAAATGTGCTCAAAATTCAGGTGGGATATACTCATGGTCATATTTTGGTTCTTGTGAACTTTTTTTAATTTTCTTTTTTCTTTTGGGGGCTCTTACAACATTTAATACATCATTTGTAATAAGTATATTTGTACACATCTTGCCGCATTCATCTACATTATCTACTTGAACCCCTCCAGCATAAGCTTCTCTTCCTCTCTTTCCTCTAGTAATTTATTTTTAATTCCAACTCCCCATATTTCCCCTTCCCCCATTTCCTCCCCCTTGAACATCCAATAACTTACAAATTGTTATTACCTCTTCATATCTTACACTGTCTAATGTGTCACTTAATTCACCGCCCCCCCCCCAGAGAGGAGGTCACATGTAGATCCGAGAAATTTGTTCCCCCTTTCTACTTCACCATCCCTCCACCCTCCCAGTGTCACCACTCCCCACGAGTCTCAAGGGATTATCTATCCTAAATTTCCAAGTTTTCAACTCCAATGTGCATCCCCTGGTCTAGCCAAATCTGTCTGGCAGGATTGGGATAATGATAGTCAGTGGGAGGGAGCATTTGAGAACATTTCATTACTGTTCCACTGCCCCTAGACTGGCTCATCCCCTCGGTACAACCCCTCTCTAAGAGGATGTCTCTTCACTTATTGATGGGCTTTGGGTCCCCAATCTGAACTTCCCCTCACTTATAATGATATACTTTTTAGGTCTTTGATGCTTGATACTGGATCCCTTTGACACCTCGTGGTCTTACAGACAGTTGTGCTTCTCCCATGTGGGTTTGCTTCTTAGCTAGATGGCCTCTTATTCACCATCATGTCTTTAAAACCACAGACACACATCTTTTGATAGCCGGGCACCATCAGCTTTCTTCACTACATTTACTTATGCACATATTTATCATCAGAAATCATATCAGGAAAGTGAGCATATAATGTTATGGTTATTAGTTTTTGAAACCTGATAATTGATCCCTTTGGTATTTTTTGTTCCCATAAGCTGGTATACTTCTTCCATGTGGGCTTTGTTGCTTCTGAGCTGGATGGCCACTTGTTTACTTTCAAACCTTTAAGACCCCAGACATACATGTTTTGATAGATGGGCACCATCAGCTTTCTTCACCACATTTGTTTTCTGTGATCGTGTCAGGGAGCTGCACATCATGGAATGCCAATTTAATAGAACAAAATGTTCCTGCACTGAGGAAGTACCTGATTGAGGTCCAATGCCCATGTGGTGTCCTAATTCTAAGCCTATTAGTATATGCATATTGATCTTTTCCCCCTTCATCATATGAATATATGTACCTATGTGTATGCCTCTATTTAACCTCCATAAATGCCCCTTACTCCCAGTTCTTTTCTTTATTTCCCTGTACTTCCTCCCGTCTCACTATCACACTGAACCTCCATTTGGGTTTCAATATTGTCTCTCTATTACATTAGTCTTAATCAATCCCTATCAGACCTTCCACACCCACCCCACCACCAATACTGAACCACATGCTAGTCCCCCCATACCTGGATCAGCCAACAGTCTCCCCCCCCCACTACATCCACCTTGTCACCATCAGTCCTATCATCCCTAGACCGCCTATCCATCCCACCCCATCCAGATAGACCTGTAGAGAAAACAACATACTAAAAAAAAAGTGCATCCTATAATGAAGCAAGCAAAGAAAAGAAAACAATGAAAACATCAACAAAAAACTCCCCAATATCCAACATGTAGACATACATGCAAGAATACAATAATAATAGCAATACAAAATCCTACAAATAGTTTAAGGTCTGTTTGTTGACTTCCAGGAGTGTCTCCTGGTTGAGTGGGATGAGGTGTCGCAAAGTATATCTTTGGCGCTCTATCTGGAGCTCCATGTTCTGTCACACACTCTTAGTATTTTGGTGTGGTTGGGTCAGACAGGGTATAATCCTGACCCTGTTTCTCCATTTTTGACCCCAAAATGTCTTGGGTCAGTGAAGGTAGCTGTTTTTCATATCGGGGCCGGCCCATATTGTCCTCTCATTGTACAGGCCGTTCTGAGTGGGAATATTGTCCTGAAGGCTCGGTGGGCCAGGATGTACTTCATTCTATCTTCCTCCTCCTTCATTTATTCTCATGTACTCTGGCTAGGTATATCTCTCTCCCCAAGCTGAAGCTTTGGTGCTGACCTCCAAGGCAAATGCCCCTGGGGGAAAGAAGGGTGCCCTGGTAGTTGGAATTTGGGTTGTGCTCTCATACCTCTCCACTGGTTCTTGGCTCCATTGCTTCATGCTACATTCACTTCCGAGAACCTTATTTAAGTTTGATTCCTGTTTTCCTGTGGAGATATAAAAAATAACACTCCCCTTGGGTGGGTTAGTACCCCATTCCCTCTCTACTTAACAGCATCTCACTTCCTATATCCCAGCGTCCCACCCTAGTTGGCTACTATATGTAGCCCTGACTTTGGTATGGTCCCAGTTGTACTACCTTCTCCCAGGATTTTCTCTATACTATAGATTTTTCCCGATACCACTTTTGCATTTAAAAAAATATATATTATTAAGCTCATCTCAGCGGACTCATATTGTACATGTCCTTTTGCACATGGCTAACTTCACTTAGCATAATTTCCTCCAGTTCTTCCCAGGCGGAGATGTGCTTCACATGTTCATCATTACTTTTTAGCAATGCATAGTACTCCATTTTATGTATGTACCATAACTTTTTAATCCACTCATCAGTTGATGGAAATTTGGACTGCTTCCAACTTCTTGCAATTGTAAACTGTGGTGCGATGAACATTGGGGCACAGATACCTTGTCATGGATTCTTACTTGCCTCTTCTAGGTGTATGCCCAGTAGGGGGATTGTTGGGTCATATGGTAGCTCAATTTCCATCTGTTTTAGATATCTCCAAATTGATTTCCATAGTGATTGTACATACCAGCAGGTCCGCCAGCAGTGGATAAGAGTCCCTATCTCCCCACAGCCTCTTCAACACTTGTTGCTTTCTAATTTTTTGAATTGGGATATTCTTGAGGGTGTTATATGATATCTCATTGTTGTTTTGATTTGCATTTCTCTTATGGCTAATGATCAGGAACATTTTCTCATATATTTATTGGCCATTCTGATTTCTGCTTCTGTGAAACTTCTTTTCAGTACATTTGCCCACCTCCTCAGAGGGCAATTAGTTTTACTCTTTTTTGAAGCTATCAGGGTTTTGTAGATTTTGGTTATAAGGCCTTTATCCAATTTGTCATTGCTAAAGATGTATTCCCAATCTGTCTGCTCTCTTATTACTCTCCTGTTGAAGTCTTTCGATGTACATAGGTGTTTTATACTTAGTACATCCCAATTGTCTATGTGTGTCTCCTCTGTGTTCGTGTTCTTCCCTATTTCTGATAGCCTATGTAATCCCTGTGTCAGTGTTCTCAGGTTGGTCCCAATTCCCTCATTGATGACCCTAATAGTTTGGGGGTTTACTTCTAGATCTGTGATCCATCCTTGAGTTTATTCTAGTGCATGGAGTAAGGGTCTTGCTTAATTTTTCTACAGATAGATATCCATTTTTCCCAACATCACTTGTTGAAAAGGGCATCTGTTTCCCATTTGATATTTTTTGAACCCTTATCAAAAATCGGTTGTCTATAGGCTGATGTTTTTATTTCTGGACTTTCAGTTCTTTTCCATTGGTCTGAGTATCTATCATAATGCCAATACCATGCTGTTTTGACTACTGTGGCTGTATAGTATGTATTAAAATCAGGTAAAGCAAGCCCTCCCATGATGACTTTCTTCTTGAGGAGTTCTCTGCTAATTCTGGACTTCTTCCCTCTCCATATAAAGTTGTTAATCATTTTTCTATTTCTTTGAAGAAGGATGAGGGTAATTGTATCGGTGTTGCATTAAACTTATATAGTGCTTTTGGTAGAACTGTCATCTTTACTATATTGAGTCTTTTGGTCCATGAGCATGGGATATTTTTCCATTTATTGAAGCCATTCTTAGTTTCTTGTATTATTGTCTTGTAATTTTCTTCATATAGGTCTTTCGTTCTTCTAGTCAGGTATATCCCTAGATATTTCAATTTGTGGTTAGTAATTGTGAAGGGTACCTCTTTTTTATCCCCTCTTCTCTAGTCTTATCTGATGTATATAGTAGTCCAATTGACTTCTGCTTGTTGATCTTGTATCCTGCGACTTTGCCATACTCCTCTATTGCTTCTAGTAATCCCCTAGTGGAGCTTTTGGGATTTTCCATATATAAAATCCTATCATATGCAAATAGTGATAATTTCACTTCTTCCTTCCCTGGTGAAAACCTTTGATGTGAACTTCTTTGGATTATTTTCATCATCAATTTGAACATACATGTGAGAAATGAATGACCTGTTCCACAATGGGTCCCAGAGTTTGGTCTGATTGGTGCTATTGAACTTCTTCAGTGTGTGCCATTTGATGCGGTCCAAATTAGCCTCTGTTTACATTGTTGGAAAATTTATTTGCAATGAATAAGTCATTGGTATTATAAAGTTTTACCCTGCAATATCCAAGGCCATTTCTACCACAAAGACATTTTTTTTCCAACTATCAATTTTTTAGAAAGTAGAATTGATGACAATTTTAAATTTCTTCATCATTTTCATTAATGGTTGGTGTGTAAATAATATTATTATTAAATAATCTTCCTTGTAGGAATATCGATCTAGATATCACTGACACTATTGTATTTCAAGATCCATCCTAAGACATTCTTTTCGGTGTTGAATGTGTCAACATTTGCCTTACTGACTGTTTTGTTTGTTTGTTTTTGTTTTTACAAGTAAATATCTATGTCTACAGATTTAAAAAATACACTGATAAAAGAAAAAATTATAGTGTTGAACACCCCTATAAAATTAGATAAATTCAGGATGGTCACTGGATAATGTCCAACACTTCACTGAGCTGATATCCCATTTCCAAGTTGTGGTTATTTTTCCTTACATATCCAGGTCCTCTTTATTAACCTGGCTAGAATGTGATTCCCTGTGGCTTTTGTAGATATCAACTGGTGTTGTTTGGCAATGTGATGAGATATGATGTGCTGTAATCATCTTGCATGTTGTGGTAAAACACAAACGAAGTTTCTTTCCGAGTGTGTTCTGCCTACAGGCTAGAAATGGGTGTCCAGCTTGTTCATTGTTTCTTTCTCTCTCTTCTTGCATTTGTCTCATTCTTTGATTTATGATTTTGGGATTTGCGAGGACCCCTCCACTCTAATTGTGTGAGCGATTTACTTGAAGTAAATCATCTTTTGGTTGCTCTCTTTCTCTAGGTATGAATATGGACATATCTCCTCTGCAGAAATCAAAAGAAGACATCCTCATTTTGGTTATATGTGTTCTAAAGTTATTTCTGTTGTAAAGAAATATTTTTCTTTACTTAATATATTTTCCAATCACTTCCATATTTATTTGTTCCCTTTAGTGATCAAGATCTTGAGAAAATTGTCTATACTTCTTGCTTCACACCTCCCATGTTCTTCATGCAATATTCACTGTAATCACCTTTTAGCGCTTAATATCTCACTGGAACTATTACAAAAATCACCAAAACCTAACTGTCTAATCTAATATCATATTTACAGTTCTCATTCTTCTGGATACTTATAAAGCAGTTGGCACTGTTCACTACTTTGTAAACCTTGAATGTCTGTCTCAGTTCCTTCCAAGTTGCTGTTGTCTCCTGATTCGCTCTCTGACTTATTACCTATTCATGTGCTAATTCAACAAGAATTTACTGAGTTTATGGTGGCACTCTAATTTTTTTAAATTACACATAGATATAAAGATGTATCAGCCATAGGGCCATACTCTAAGAAGTCTAATACAGGGAAACAAACAATATATCCTATGAGGTGAATGTTTTGTATATATTGGATACTGGACTAAGAGCTTTTCCCATATCTTTGTTATCCCTCCAATAACTTTGTGATGCTAGAATTTCTCCTTTTTAAGTTTTTAGCCTATTTGGAAACCCTGGATCAAAGAGGTGAGGTGATTTGCCGAACACACTGTGGGCTGAAATTGCAACCCTGGTTTCTCTGACATCGGAGCTCTGGGATGCTTGTCTTTAGTGCTTCCAAGTAAAAGTATCACAAAGACTAGGAGACATGCTGTTGTAAAAGTTTCAGACCAGGCAGAGAGTATTACTCACTCCCTTCCACGGGTTAGCGTGAGGAATAGACCATCTCAGAACTATCATGTTTACATGGTGTAGATAAAGAAAAAGATCATTTGCGGTAAAGGAGTTCACATGGCCAAAGACCTACTCTTTAAATGTTAATGTTCTAGAATCTAAAAGGGTGATTTCTGCCATCCTTTCTCACTTTATGGGCTGTGAATAATCCCATCCTCTCTAGAAGCTATAAACACGAATTCAGGGGCTGAACCGCCGTGGTGAAATGGTTGTGTACGGGACTGCGGCCCACAGGATTGGCGGTTGAAACCCAGCAGCAGCTCTCCAGGAGCAAGGCTGGGCCTCCCACTCCCACCAGGGGGTAGTGATGCCCACAAAAAACAAACAAGCAAGCAAACAAACAAACAAAAAACACTAATCCAGATATATTAGTTTCAAATTTATACTAATATACACCTTTGGTATTACTACTCTGACCTGCATATGGACCATTAGAACTGCATTCTTAATTAAAGATCAGATATTTTAAAATCAAGAAGCAAAAATCAAGCAACCAAATCAATGTGAAGGGGTGGGGAAGTAGTGGAGATCCAAAACTCATCTGTAAGTTAACATATTAAAGACTGGAAAAACTTGGAATCCGTCCGCAATGTGTTAATATACCCTGATGGCTTCACTTGGAAATTTAACCAGCACTTTAATTTGCCTTTTTTCCTCTTATGTGTTAGCTTTGTTTTTCACAAATTTTGGTGGGAGGAGGGGTGCAAGGAAAGGATGGCTAATGAAAGACCACAGTGTGCATCCTTAGTGAATGCTGGCTGAAAGGATCCATTGGTTAAACCTCAGGAAAGAACTCCTATTGGCCTTGCTTTTGTTACCTGTTTAGCTCTGAGTCAGAGAATGCAGAATGAAGATTGACCCAATTTTGTGATTGTTGAACCCTGTGAATGCCAGTTTCAAAAAGTAGATATGTGCTTTTTTTTCTTCCAGGAAATGAATGTTTTCAAGCAAAAACAAACTACATTTTTCCTACCCAATATCTCTGCTTTACCATCTCTATCCAGTATATCCCCCATTGTATAAATAGAATTACCTTTCTAAAATAAAACACATATTACACAACACTAAATACCTTTCAAAAATAGTATCTTGATTGTTGTCAACTTCTTTATGGGAACACTATTCTCAACTTCTTTATAGAAGTTCAAATACATGCACCAATTTGATTCTATCCAGCCTTTCCCCTGCATTTCACTCATACCACACATTCCCTCAATCCACACAAAATTTTACTTCTTCTTGACTATGTTCAAACTCTTACGTCTGTCTGAGATACCCCTACTCTCCATATGAACTTGTGGACAGTTGTCTAGATGCCCATAGGGATTTTGTGTGATGGTCTGCCCACCAAACCCTCTCCCATTGCAACCATGTGCTTCTGAAAGCATTGCGGATCACATGGCACAACTGGGCCACAATAATTGGTCCAAGAATGAGTGAGTAACCCAAGGCGGGCCAATCATAGTACTTCCTAGCTTGAATCAAGGCAAGAGAATCTCCTTTGCTTTCTGAATCACCGTTTGCACTGCTGTTTGCTTCAAACTGCTTGCAAGCATGCTCTCTAACACAAGGAGATAGCCCACACAAGAGAGACAGAGAAATAAAGAGACCTGGTAGCTTAACCATTTATGCATACTCTCTGATTTTGCTTAAATAGCTTTGTGTTCAGTTCCTATCACTGGAAAGAAATAGTGTTTCCGTAATCAATTTACACTGAGCACACTTTTCCTCTCAGATACCTTTCAGGTCTGTGCCATAGTCTTATTATACTGTCTGCTTGGGAGCAGATAATCTTGAGTATTCATTGACTCATTAGCTTCACTTGTTTAGTCAATAACACTTCCCAAGTGTTATCATGTTTCTAACTGTGCTAGACTGTCAACCTGTGCCTTACCTTACATACTTGGCTCACTCACTCACTGACATCATATCAACTCAGACTCATAGCAACTGTGTAGGTAGAATTTCCCCTGTGGGTTTCTGAAACTGTAACTTTTTAATAGAGTAGAAAGCCTCATCTTTCTCCCAAGGTGTTTTTGAACTGCTGACCTTGTATTCAGGAGCACCGCAACACACAGCCACAATACTATGAGGGCTTCTATTGAATTGAATTGTCAAAGGTCACTGAGAAAAAATTTTCTTCCCCTTATGCCTGATGACATGTATTTCTTTCTCTATTACAAGCATCATTGATTATAGCCTTATAAATAATCTAAAATGTTTCCCTGAAAATATAATTTTTGCAAAAGTTTGTAAGTTATACTTGAAACAGAAAAGTCTACATTTTCAAATCATGAAATCAAGCCATCTGTGTCTCACCTCTAAAGAGCAGGTACAAATTGGTTTATTTGCATTTTCTTGGTTAATTACACATTTTGGAATGATCTTTCCATGTGGAAGTCATTGATAACAGGATCTAATTCCAGAGACCAAAGTGCCATTAGTTTCATTGAATTGAAGCATTTTCAGAGGTTGGAGTCAAAGCCTGGGAATTAGAAATTGTGGATCTTAATTACATCTTGGTCACAGATTGGTTGTTTTCCTGGAAGCACACAACCTCAAGCAATTCAGCGTGTTTTTACATCTCCAAAATGAAGATGAGAATCTTTTTCCCTTCAGCATTTGCCTTTTATGAAAAAGTACCAATAAACACCTTTGAATTCTTTCTTTGAATGCTTTTCTGAATCCTTAAATCCAGGAATTGTTTCAGCATCATGGGTCAATAGGTACATTAATGTCTCTGGTCTAATTGCTAGTAAAAGAAGTACAGGTCGGGGTGGGGAGTGGAAGGGAATTGACATAAATTGGGTGCACATTTTATACCAGTTGGGGACTGGGAGAGGTTCTTTATTAACATTTTATTAACACTTGCCTGCCTCTAAATCCTTAAAAAATTATGAGCTAGAGAATATCTTTTATTCATAATGAAGCTAGATCTTAGATATCTCGGGTCATAATCTTTAAGGTCCTGGAGTCAACAGCTGGAGAGTGGGTTGTGTGCTATTTTGTAGAATTAATTATGATGTAAAAAGTAATACATGATTGTTTCTGAAACACTAAATATTTCTTATAGCATTTATTAGAAACTACAACACACACATATACACAACAAATAAGAACTCATTGTCTATTCTGACACTGAGCAACCCTTTAGACACCTATTACAGATATCTTCTCCAAATTAGTCCTGTAAACCAAACCCCACTGCCATGGAATTGGTTCCAGCAATCCTGTAGGACAAAGTAGATTTGTTTCATAGGGTTTCCAAGGCGATCGATCTTTCTGGAAGCAGAAGGCCTCATCTTTTTCTTGCTGAGTGGAGTCGCACGAGGGCTTCATCTATCAGGGGATTGGTTTGCAGCAGAATGCTCAATGCCCTGCGCCACCAGGTTTCTTGAGTAATTCTGCGCTGCAACTTGGACCTCTGATTCACTTGCACAACTTGTCTGAAGGAACAATCCCAGCTTCCTTTCATGTGGCTCAGACTTTGAAGCACTTCATTTGCCACGGGGCCTTGGCGTATGCCTCTCGGTTGATTAAAAGCAATCTCATCTTTGGGATGAGGTCATAATGATCTGATAGGTTTACCTGGGGGCAAAGTTTTGGAAACCCTTGCTGAATATGCATTTACTTTCAGAAAGGATCCTAGAATCTCTGAACTCAGTCTCCAGTTGCACGAGTTTCTTAAATTGACTTCAGAATGAACCCACCATCCACAGAACCAGTCAAGTGACTCTCCCCCAAACTACCACCTGGTCCCAAGATGCTCTTGTTCCTCCTCTTGAGTCAGAGAGGAGCCCAAACAGCTTAAGGAGGCGAGGGGGCGCACTCTGGGTGACGATGTGAAGCCACTAAAGGGAGAATCCTTTGGCAGCAGGCCAAGGACCTCACCCTGAAGGAGGCTGCCTCCCATTCAACCACCAGATAAGGCCGGATAATGGCCTTCATGTTTCACTTGGCCAGTTCATAATGTGCCACTCGAGAGGAAGCAACCCTGTCAGGCTTGTGTCTGCATTATCTGATGTCCCCCACGTTGCTCCTGCCAGCCCCCGCATTGTGACAGAAGTGCATTCCTTGTTGAGGGCAGTGAGGCTCAACCAATGTGGAGAGTGGGTCCGGGAGGATTAGGGGGGAGGAGCACTCAGGCTCAACTAATGTGAGGAGTGGGGCCTGGCAGAGTCACCCTAGCAGCGCAAGCCTCCGCTTTGCCTCCCACGGCCAAATCCCATTGAAAAGCCATGTCAGATGTTGGTGTAACAACTTTATTGGCAAAAGACAGAAAGAGTCTTTCCAAAGCTCCTTTTCGTTCGCAGGAATAAAACAACAGTGCAAGAAGGAGTTGGCCACCTCTGTGTTTATGGACTTCCCTGAGTGTCTTCCTGCAGCCTAGAATCGGAGAGGATGCCGCTCATCGGTCATCGGGTGCGTATGGGATAAATCTATTCCATTGATTTCCACCCCCCACCCGCCCTCACCATTCTTAAGACTCCGAATTTAACCTGAAATTCCTTAACTATGGAAATTGGCAATAATTTTTAAAATGTCGCATCTGAGGAGGAGGAGGGTGTGTGAGTGGCCACATCTCCGTGCAAATGCACCTGTTTGCGGTATCTTTACAATACTTGTTACTGGTCATGGAGGAGTTCTGAATAGTTGATAAAAATCACAATCTCTTCATCAATGTAGGTGTAGTAATCGCATTGATTGTGAAAACCACAAGGATCGGTTAAAATATCAACAATTTAATAAGTCAATCCAGTTACAGAACATGTTCCCCACCTCCCTGCCCAAAACATGTAAACCCTTCAGATGAGAATACCACTTGGAAAATGCACAATATTCCTAGGAAACCTCAAATGTATTTTTAATTTTTACATTCTCAAGAATCTCTCTCATAAAAAAAGACTTGTAAAAAATATTTTAATGTGATGTAGGCAAAAGTACAGAGCAAATTGGCTTTCTGTCCCAGAATTCATATGCAATTTGATTCGAGATACCGGATGCCATTCCTGCAATGTAGCAGCACTCTTCCCACCTTCTTCCTGTGTTTATTCTTTCTGTGTCTCCCTTCCTGGTCCCTGAGCTTGATCCCTGGGCAAATGTTGCCCTTTTGAGCGTGCGCACTTTATTGTTTTATGGAGTGTGTACCTCCCTGTGATTACTAGTCACCTTACAAAGCTGTCTGGTGTTTGATTGGAACGTGGTCCAGGACTGCAGAGTCTCAAAGGGCCAGAGGCTCTAGGAACTCATAATCTCAATAGGCCAGTAATCCTGTTCATTTTTATTATCAAATGAACACTGAATAGTAACAAAGTAATAATAAAAAATTGCTATTATTTATTGAGTCGTTACTATGCCAGACATCATTGTGTTTTACATACATTCACTCAGTTACTTCTTTCACAACCCCTATACAGTTTAGTGGTGTTAGCACATCCATTTTACTGTTGAGGAAAAGCAGTCTGGAGTGTTCATGGTCATACAACTGGAGTAGGGAGAGGACTGAGGGATGGAACCTACCGAAGTCTAATTAGAGGAACTTGACTCCATCGTCCCATCTCCCGGAACCACAAGCTTCTTTAATATGACCTGGAGATGTAATTTAGCAGGAGTGGTGAGATGACTTTGCATATGGATAGATCTGGGGTAGTAATTTCCAAAATCATAAATTAGGAGGAGTTATTCACTAAATCACACAAAATCTGTATTAGAGAAAATCATGTGACCTTTGTTGCTTGATAACCAGTAAAAAGGAACCAGAGATTTCCACTTAGGACTTGTTCTTATTAACATTTTTTTTCTTCACATCACTGCCCTGGTGGGAGTAGGAAGCCCAGCCTTGCTCCTGGAGAGCTGCTGCTAGATTTGAATCCCTAATCAACTTTTAAAATGTAAAAATCTCTCACTGTTCAAAATACCTAAATAATCTATTGCAATTCATCAAAAATGATATATCAAAAAGGAAAATGTACAAATGTGCTTGATACAATTGATGTATGGATTGTTATAAGAGCTGTAAGGGCCCCCAATACAATGATTTTTGCTAATGATTTTAAAATATATATATAGAACTACTGGAGATGAATTACAGATAACTTCATTACTCAGAAACTGAGCAGTGTTTCATTTTTGTTTATATATTCTTTAGTCTGCTTTCTGTGTCAATGTATAAATCAATATTAAAAATAAATATAAAATGAGATCGCAATATTATTTTGCTTACTACCCTTATAGCTCCAAATATTTTTCTAAAATGACATGCACTTTTAATATGTATATTTTAAATTCACTTTCAAAATTATCCTCACAATTTATACTCTTTACAATAGCCAGTCAATGGAGTACTCAGCCCTTGCCCGGTCAGCAGAGGGGATGGTCAAGCTATGTGAGAGGAAAATCTGGCTCTAGTACCCTCCCAGTAAGCACTGCAGTGAGAGAGCTCCTGGACTATGCCATACTTCACTTTCTCTTTCTTTAAAAGAGAGATCACAGTCAATACGGTGAGGATGAAAGGAGATGATAGAACGTTCTTAGCATAATGCTTAGCACCAAGGAGGGAACCAATCAGTTGTCACTGATCTTACTCTGACTCATGGCAACCCGTGTGCGCGCGCGCGCGTGCGTGCGTGTGTGTGTGTGTGTGTGTGTGTGTGTGTGTGTGAGAGCAGCATTGTGCTCCATGGGATTTTTAATGGCTACTTTTTCAGGAGATCCTTGAACCTTCTCTGGAGGCACTTGTGATGATCTTGAACTTTCCAATCTTTGCTTAGCAGCCAAGTACATTAACCATTTATACTCCCGAGGGACTTCTAACATAGGGCCAGATATCAACATAGACTAGCTATATTTGTAGTCCCTCCATTTTAAGAATGGTCCAGAATGAATCAGATCCAGAAAGAATGTTCCATGTGTGCTTCCATGTGTGGAAGCACTAAGTGAATAGATCAGAATGGCTCAAGAAGTCAAGTATGAGAAAGCAATTCTTTGATTCAAGGTGATAATTTCTTGGGTTTCTGGTTGTCCAATTCCATATCTAGCATATATGCATACATATATACACAGAAACATATACACATATAAACATACATGCCTTTTTGTGCCTAGTGCTTTGGGTATTAGTCAATGGCTTAGGCATTATTACAGATAACATGCTCTTTAAAGCTACCGGTGTGAGTGAGGCCAGGAGAGAAGTTCATTTTGAAAAGGAACCATGAAAATACAATTCTACAAAGGAAAATAATGATTGTGTCAGTGAAAAGAAAAATCAGTTGCCCAAATACCAGGTGGAGAATCAGGCCAGAGGAGTTATATTAGTCATTCCTTGCAAGAGATGAACAAGGCATGTAATTCTGAAGATAAAATGAATAGAGGTACTTGAGCAGAAAGACAGAACTGGGTGTTGCTGTGCCCTTTGGGGTACCGGTGGACAGACTTCATTGTAAGCTAAAAGGCAGAACTGGATTCCTTAATTAGAGACGGTCTCACAGAGTAGAGGAAGTCACCAGGGGAAAGCTGCCATACAAATGGCAGGAAACATAAAAAGACCAAGCATTATTTTTTCTGAGGAATGGAAGAGAGAAAATTTTGATATTTTGCCAGGGTCAGGCAGTCTCTCTTAGAAGGACAGGTGTATGATTGTTTATTGCCAATGAGAATCAAGTCTTAAGAAGTGGGGCTTCAAACTGAAGCATCAACGATTTAAGTTGGAATGGTTAAAAAATAGATTAAGAGTGTGGATTATCAAACATTACAAATAATTACCAAAGCTCTCTCTTCAGAAGTATTTAATACAGGACCATTTCTAGGTGTATTTGCGGTGTTGGTTGCTGATCATTTTAGTGGGTCTGGACTAAAAATGGGAGAATGGGCTAGGTAGACTCTCAAGGTTCCTTTTTGTGATTTGATGATAAAAAAGACTTGATCTTATAGAGATTGCCCTGGCTTCTTTTCTATTGCAGCTACCTAAGGAGCAGCTGTTGCCTTGACAACAAGGGACATTCTTAGGTTCCTCATATGCTAATAGGAAAATGGCCAATTTTCCTGTTCATGAAAGAAAACTGTTGGTTAATGTCTCTCCTCTCTCTCTCTCTCTCTCCCTTTCTCCTTTGTTTCTCTTACCAGAACTTGCTATTCGTCTGTGTACCTCATTGAGAGGAAGAATCAAAATGAAATAAGGAAGGTGATACTGTAGTTTATGTCTTAATAAATTGTCACCAAAAGTACGAAAACTCATTCACAAAGGAGTTGGAAGTAAGATAATGAATGGGAATTCTTTAAAAATTCAGCATTCAATGGGTAGAGAAGAAAAACAATGGGCAGTATAACATTTTATTTTATGTTAGGATACAGATTGACACACTAAACAGATTCATCAGTAAGTTTTCAAGCAATCATTTCCAGATATTTAAGATACCATCTGCTTTTTGATTAAACTGAGTAAAAAATATACAGATCTGTCGGATTCATATGACAAGCACCATAGTACACAGTAGAAGGACAGAAATCACCTCTACACATAATTCACTCATATAAAATAGGCAACAATTAGTTCTCCTGGGGCCAAACCATGGAAGAAGTCCTGTTTACTCCTTTCTATTTGAAATGTTGTCAAATGGAGGGTATGAAGCAGATTGACAGCTGATACAAGGTGCTTTGAGTAAACTCACCCACATATTATGTGGAGAGCTCTCAGGATAAAAGGAGGCCACTGCCCTGCACTGCCTCTTAAAGCCTTAACTGTGAGAGAAAAAAAAAGAAGCCAGTTTTTTCAGTCCAAAGGAGGGATTCTTTTTCCAGATAGCAGCATGGAAGGGTCAAGTTGCACCCCCATCCCAACCTTGTGTCTCTGCTCTGCTCACATGAATGGTGTGCACATTATCATGACAAACACATATTCCCTCAAATAGTTATGTGGTGTACATGATTTTTGTTTGCTGCTTCAATCACTGTCTTCTTGCATGGATGCTTTACCCCTTGGAGTTCTTAATGATTTTCTTCTAAATATATATGTATAAATATAGATATATAGAATATGTGGACATTAATGAGGATATTGACTCCCTCACAACCCATGGAGCATATAAGTCCCCGCCTAACTTTTCCAGCTTTGAGGTTTAGTGGGAAGCTGCTTTGCCCTTGTTTGTACATGCTCCTATCTCTTAGGGGTCTGTTTAACTATGTGCATATGAAAAAACAGTTCTCATCCCACCAGCCCTCATACCAGAGAGGGCTTGAGACTCATGTATTGTATTAATGTGAAGCCCACGGACATAAATCCCATTGGCACTTTGACAAGGTGATCATAAGGAGACTTTGAACACTTTGCTATCTGGAGCGCTATATTGTTTGCAGAATTGAGGGGGAGCTTTTCTCATGCCCAGCTTGTGAGTCCCCAACATTTCCACAAAATGAGTAGACCATCTTCTTGGAGGGCCCCACGTCTAGCCAGTTGCAAAGTTTTGCCTTCTACTTTCTGCTTCTTTTGACAGATCTTGTGCCCTTCTAGTTTCCCAGCTGACAGTGATTAAACAGCTTCCTAGTACCTACATGAAATTGCCTTTATTGTCCGTTACCTTTTAACCATCCCATTCTCCTCGCATGTTATTCTCCGGTGTGAAACTCAACCAATAAAATTCACGGTATGGAACTGCCTGCCATTCCTCATCTTCCCCCTTCAAGGTTGGTCCACATGATTGCCTTTGCGTTGTTGTTCTCTGTGTCTGGAATTCACATGCACTTCACCGTTTTTTCACCAGGAAACCTGGGTCCCCCTTCTTTGTAGAGTCAGATAAGAACATCTTTATTTGGGATGGTTTCTTTGGTCCACTTCCCTTACTTCTGAGCGACTCACCTTCCTTTGTGGAGTTTGTCTGAAAGAGAGTGTCCTGGGGGGTGGGTAGGATAGGGGCCAAAGGGAGCTGCTATCAGAGTTCAAGAAGAAGGAAAATGTTTTGAAAATGATGGTGGCAGTAATTGTACAATTATGCATGATTTAATTGAATTAAGGATCATTATAATATCTGGAAGAGCTTCTACTAAAATGATTTTAAAAGATTACTTGTGAAATCACATCATTCAACTAAAATAAAAATGAAATATAATAGATCTAACACTTTAGTGAAAATGTTCTAATTTTTATATTAGTAGTTGTTGTTACTGTTGTTCTTGATCTACAATGTGAATCACATTTTAAATATGTTCGTTAATACCATAATACAAATCTGAAAGATGAAAGTAGGCCAAAAAAAATCACAAACTTTTCATTTAGGCTATAAGTCAACTTCAGTTGTTGTGTATATAACAAGTACATGACAATATGATTTATTTCTAAGTTGTTGGGTGGTATGTAATCATGGTGCTGATACTTAAAAGACATTTATCTAAAGTTTTCAGTTACTATTGACTCACAATTTATATGGGTAGTTTAGTTACTAGTAAAATAGCAAAACATTTAAATAATTCTTTATATCTAAATTTTCAAAGATTTCATTTTACTTAGATCCACTATCAGTGTTTATCGCTATTAAAAGGTGAACATCACAGAGTGCCGTGCTCATAGAACAAAATATTCTTGCCTTGAGGGAGTAATTGAATGGAGGCCCAATGTCCATCTCTGCTATCATACCTTATAAATAAATATATGTACATAGCTCTATTCCTCTATGATGACAATATATGTACAGATGTGTTTGAC
This sequence comes from Nesogale talazaci, assembly GCA_004026705.1. NCBI lineage: Eukaryota > Metazoa > Chordata > Mammalia > Afrosoricida > Tenrecidae > Nesogale > Nesogale talazaci. The sequence continues at coordinate 88,446 of PVJH01006941.1, forward strand.
AATGGATATCTGTAAGTATGGATTGTGATAAGAGTTGTAAGAACCCCGTGCAATAAAATAAAAATGTAAAAAAAGAAATCATATAACAAATTGCATTGGTCAAATCTACTGCACAAAATCTCTGTATAGTGTTAAAAATCAAAGTTGCCATTTTGAGAACTAAAGGTGTACCTAACACAAACTCATAGTATTTTCAATTGCTTCATAACCAAGCAAAAGCTGGACAAAAAGTAAAGAAAACAGAGGAATTGATGTATTTGAATGATGGTGTTAATGAATGACCTTGAAAGTACCATGGGGCTGAGCCCTGGTGGCGTAGTGGTTGAGAGCAGGACTGCAGCCCACTGGGTTGGTGGTTCAAATCCAGCAGCAGCTCTCCAGGAGCAAGGCTGGGCTTCCCAATCCTACCAGGGCAGTGATGAAACCCCCGCCCCCCCAAAAAAAAATAGAAAGTACCATGAACTGCCAGATGAAAAATAAATCTATCTTGGAAGAAATACAACCAGAATGCTCCTTAGAAGTGAGTACAGCAATACTTTATCTCACTTATTTTGAATATGCTACCAGTAGGGGCCTGGAAAGGACACCAATCTTGATTAAATAGAACACCTGCAAAAAAGAGGAAGATCCTTCGTAAGTTGGATTGACACAGTGGCTGCAATCATGAGCTCAGTCATGGCGACAGCGGTGAAGACGTGAAGATGGTACAGGCAGGGCACAGGGTTCTGTTGTGCATAGGCGGTTTTGTTCGGCTGTATACTTGATGGCACTAACAAATTATAAAATGTATATTTTGTTCTTAAATTGTTGATCTAAGTATTGATTTAACCCATTATACTTCTAAATTTGAAAAAAAAATGTTGATGGTTAAAGGTTCCCACAGTTGCTTCTCCACACCAACTAACAATATTTACAAGAATAAGAGGGACCATGAGTTTGCATCTTCATGTTTGCCACATACAGAGAAGTCTGCGCAAAATGAAAGGATCTGTCGTTTTAGAGTGTATGTGAACTGAAGAAAAAAATTCAGTCAGTTAATAGATTGTTGGGCTGTATTTGGTCCATAATTATTCCTGGAGGTTCCCTCCTTAAGTATATCTTTAATACTGTGCCCAGAGATTTGGCTCAGATTCTAGGAATAATGATCTTCATTATAAGAGTAGACTTTGATGATAGTTTTGTCTGGCTTCCAGACAAAAAGAAAGAGAAAAGATATCTGTTTTGCTTTACATATATAGTCATGTAGCACCATCTACTGGATTCATGTACATGAATAAATCAGCAAAATATGCATTTCCACTAGCAAAACTATGAAACTATGACTATCAAAGCTTCTTATAATATTGGTTGAGCTGATGATATATTGAGGACTGTCTTACTGATAGATTTGAGTATTTTATCTAAGGGCCCCTCTTTTTAGCTTTTGTGCTGGAACATAGAAAATTGTTGTAACTCAAAGTTACCCACCTACATCAAGTGATTACACACACACATACCACAAAGTACCCAATTCTAATAATTTTACAAATCAGTGGGTTTTATGAGCAGAAAAGGCCACTCTTATATGGTTTGTAAATAAATGAAAGATTATCAATGAGGGGGGGGTAAGAATCAGACATTGAGATGAGAGGTAATGTTTCAGCTGTAAGATCTGGTGTGTGTGAACATCATCAAGCTGGATATCGTTTTTTTGTTTTGTTTTGGGGAATCAGATAAAACTTTTATAAAAATTGAGTATGGCTATAAATATTGAATGAGAAAAAGATGGAGAGAGATAAAGTTTGAAAAGGAGTTGGGGGTGAGATCATGAAAGGTTTTGTAGACCCTGATTTAATTCTCAATGCAAGGATTTAGGTTTCCTTCTGAATACAAGGAACCCTGGAAATGCAGTGGGGTGTATGTTGTGCTGCTAACTAATTCAAAAACACTAACTGCTCCACAGAGAACGATGAGGCTTTCCATCTTCATAAAGATCTATGGTGCAGAAAACCCACAGGGCCAGTTATCCTCTGTAGATTCACCATGAGTTAAAATTGATGGGTATGTATGTATAACGTTTTATGTTTGATATGAAAACATGATTATCTAGGCTGAGTCCTGGTGGCCAAGTGGTCGTATGCGGAACTGCAGCCCACAGGGTTGGCAGTTCAAATCTAGCAGCAGCTCTTCAGGAGCAAGGCTGGGCTTCCTACTCGCACCAGGGCAGTGATGCCACCACAAAAATAAAAAAAAAACAACATGATTATCCCTATCAAGCATTCTTAGAAATGGAATGGACAAGAATGCAAAAACTCCCTTGGTAAAGTAGAAGATCTGTGAAAAAAAAGGAAGACCCTTCATGAGATGAATTGATATCGTGGCTGCAACAATGGGTGCCATGGTTCAGATGGTGCATGTCTAACCTGAATTATGGTTTAACTGTGTAAGACCATACTTAAAATAATATAACTATGTAAGGAGAAGTGGTGGTGTGATTTTGTATGTTTACTTTACACCAACACGCACCTATCCTATGGCCCAGCAGTAGTAGTACTTTTTGAGATTTTCCAAGAGGTTAAAAAAGGGACTTGGACAGAGGGTGAAGATGAACAAATCCAAATTACTAAAAAATTATCTTGGGAGATGAACAACTAAACAAAAAAGAATTATGGTTGGTGGGCACCAGGTTTTTCATGATCCATGAGGGGAGCTGGACATAAATAAGCAGGGAAAGAGAAGAATGGACCTGACTCGGCATAAACGAAGTAGAGTCAAAGTCATTAGGATGAGTTCAAGTGAGTTTGCACAGAAACCAGGAATTGCTTATAGGTAGGTTTGAATTCAAGGGGCAATATACTAGCGGGCTTCAAAAGTAACTCCAGGTAAGCTGGAGTTAAAACAGTACTTTTTCATGAAATTGTTGACTCCCCCTCATACATGCATATATAAAGGGGCCTCTAAAAATTTATTGGAAAAGTCATACTTTAATTAGAATTTTCCAAGATTTTTGAAGCCCTTGCCCTCATCTACTGAGATGTCCCCAAAGAAACATTTCAGGAGCTGTGACCCACTGTCTAGTTCTTGATTCCAAAGTAGCATTCTTTCATAAAAGGACCCAGGATAGCATAGCAGAGTCTTGACTAAAAAGGGGTGGAGATACAAAATAGAATTTCAAGTCCCTATGAACTTTAGACTTTCTGGAGCCAAGGTAGCTAACTGCGCCTCAGAAACTAAGGCCCAAGATTACTTTTAAAATCAAAGGGAAAGATATTTCCTGAAGTCTTCTTAATACCAAACAAGAAGTTAATGCAACTGTACAAAATATCTGCTTGTGAATCAGACTCTGCTAAGCTTTATAAACAGGATCACTGTGACAGCAGGAGCAAGAGAAGACAGGACTTTCTCGGTCAATTCATTGTCAGTGAATTCATGTTGATGAGGAAGCAACAACTCAGAAAAGGAGGAAGAGGGAAAAGAAAGGAAGGGGGAGAAAGAATTAAAAAAGAAAAGGAAGATGAGAAAGGCAGCACAACCTGAAGAGTGAAAGTGACATTACTAAATGATTCCTTTAGAAGTGGATGATGCTCAGCAGCAAAATTTAAAAAAATTAATTGTAAAAAAAAATAGGAACTAATGTCAGCTCCTTGGATCAGTGGCTGATTCTAGGGCTGGATGGGTCAAATGAAAGATGAGAATGGATGATCTTGAATAAACAGAAAGCAAGCAGGGGCTCAGGAAATGGAAGCATGTGAAGGAATGAGCTGAAAGAGCCACTCATGGTCAAAGCTGGAGGGAATTGTGCAACAAACTAAATAACATGATCTGAACTATATCCCAAGGTACACTGTAGCCATGAGTCCATAATGATATGAGAAACAATCAATAGAATACAAATTTGGAGGAGGGACCATCTTCTTCTCAGAACTACAAACAATACAGTGAAACTTGTGAAAGCCTTCATGAACTCAGAGGGACGGCCATGGTTTTCCAGGTCTTGCATATTTTCTGCTTTCATGGAATGCAATTCTCACCATTTTTCTGCCATGGGAAATATTCGAGGTTTCCTTCTCTGATGGCTTTCCACTTTAAACAGGCTCCAGCTTTCGCAGGTTTGACTATTGATGGAGATGAAGATGGGGTATAACTTAATGAACTGCCTGGGAATAGTCATTTGTTTCCAGAGCACAGAAGGAGAAAAATGGAAACTTCACAGTTGGAAAACAGTACCTTAAGATTTGCAATATGATGAGAAGAAGACTGCCTCTGTAATGATCGTTCTCCAAAACCATAGCCCCTGGTCCATTACAAAAGAACATAAACCCAACCTGAGAGCTAGAGGGATGTTCTACAAATACCTGAGATGCACATTCTTCACAATTCTTAAGGTTATGGATGAACAAGAAAACATGGAGAACTCATCACAGACCGATGGAGACTACAGGGACATTGTGTCTAGATTCACTGGGGTGTCCTGGAAAAGGACGTGGACGGAAAAGCAAACACATTCTTGAGTTTGCTTCATGGGAATGTACCAGTGTAGATTTGCTAATTTTGATTATTTTGACAAAATGCCAGGGCACGTGAACTGATAACATTAGGGAAAACTGAAACTGCTTAAAGGATGTATACTAGCAGGAGTCCTCAAACTATGGCCTGTGGGCCACACGAGGCCCTGCAAGGACATATTTCTGGCCCGCCGAGTGTTTTCGTCGCTTCTCCCTTCCTGATTAAGAGGTGACTCATTCCAGGCCCACAGTGAATTTGTTCATAGTTTTTTTTTTAAACTACAGTCCAGTCCTCCAATGGTCTAAGAGACAGTGAACTAGGCCCTGGTTTAAAAAAATTGAGGACCCTTGATAGGAATTCACGTTCCTGTCACATCAACTTTCCTGTAAGTCAAAACTAATCTAAAATAAGAAACCATATTTTAATCGAAGTTTTGTACAAGAACATTTGTAATAGCATTATTCCTAAGTGACAAAAACTGGAAAAAAATCCACGTGTCCATCATTAGGACCAACTGTGTACTCTTTATATAATGTAGTACTATTCAGCAATAAAAGAATAAAATGTATACCACAACATGACTGAAAAGAAAATCAGCAAAGAAGCAAGCATGCTGAATGCAAAGTGGGGGGAAAAGCTTCACATCAAAACCTACAAATGTGTTCAACTTTAAGGGGGATGGTGAACCAGGAAGACAGACATGCCACATTACTAAGGCAAGAAAGACCAAACGAAACAGATATAGCTGGTGGTGTGGAGCCTTGAGGTTCTAAGAGGAAGGATATAGAAGTGGCCTGAACATTGACTAGGAGAAGAATCTGAACATAAGTGGTCAGAAAAGAGACACGTGAGAGAATTGCCGGCCAGCCTGACATGGTTTCTGTCACCTCAAACTTTCAAAACAGCAATCTGACATTCCCAGATGCAAAATCTTTGGCTGGCGAGAGAGGTGTGATCCTCCCTTGTTTCCTATACTGCGCTAGTGACTACAGTGTGGCCAACTTCCACTCCACCCTCACCCATCCGGTGGCCAATGACATATGTACTTGAAGGGGTAGCAGATTGTTTAAAAGGGAAATTGTGTGTCACAGTGGTGTCTGGTCCCCATTCTTGATCCATCTTCTGCTATTCATAGTTAATGTGGCCCTTTTGATTTTAAATGGTTGATTAGTCTAAGATGTGCCTACCTCCCAACTGTGTATGTCCCCTTATAGATCTGTTTATTGTTTGGCTGATTATTGAACCATGAAGGTGAATTCATCTAAGTTTTTTTCCCCCGCATCACTGCCCTGGTGGGAGTAGGAAGCCCATCCTTGCTCCTGGAGAGCTGCTCCTGGATTTGAACCATCAACCCTGTGGGCCACAGTCCTGCACACAACAACTGCGCCACCAGGGCTCAGCTGAATTCATTTAATTTTAGTTTTAGGAAAATGTCCTGCAGAAACACTTACATAGGTATGAAGGCGGTATCTTATTTAATTGAATCTAAGGCTTCCCTGATAAAAAGAGTCATCTTAATTTGAGATGTGGAAATAAGTACATCCTAGTGCTGATGAAATGCAACATTATCAAGCGGATAATTGTAGTGTTTATACAAATGCTATAATTGATTCATCGTAATGGGTCCTAAGCTGCGGTGAAAAGATTGAAGTGGGTCTAAAAGTACTGACGTGGAAAAGTGGCACCTACGATGATGTGAAAAATAAAAACAATTTGCAAAAAAAAAATTGTTTATAATGGGATTTTATTTCTGAAGGGAAAAAGTAAAGAAAGCCATAACTGTGAGCTGACTCTATTCTGACTGGGAGTGACCTCTAGGCCAGAGCAGGATGTCTCCTTTGGAAGGAGACGGTCACATCTTTTGCCTATGGATCAGCTAGTGGATTTGAACCCCACTGAACTTTCTGTTAGCACCTGAGTGCTTTATCCATTGGGCCAGCCGGTCTCCTGAAAAAACCCATAGGTGTACATGTATAAAGATTCATGTTTGATATAAAAACATAATTATTGGGCTCAGGCCCGGTGGCGTAGTGGTTGTGCGTGGGACTACAGCCCACTGGGATGGAGGTTCAATTCCAGCTCCACAGGAGCAAAGGCTGAGCTTCCTACTCCCACACCAGAGGGCAGTGATGCCTAAAAATAAATAAATAAATAAACACGATGATCTAGATCAAACATTCTTGGGAATGGAATGGACCAGGATGCAAAACTCCCTGGTAAAGTAGAAGGTGAGTGAAGAAAAAGGAAGACCCTTGCCAAGCTTGATCACTAGCTCTGCATGATGTTGCAGAAGCAAGGGGAACCAGGTTTGCTAAAGTAACTGTGGGGATAGTAATGGTTTTGCCTTAGGGAACACTGAGGTGGCCCATTCTCTCCTACTACAGTGAAAAGAAGAAAAAGGAAGACCCTTCATGAGTTGAATTCACATTGTGGCTGCAACAATGGGTGTCAGATGGTGCATGCCTAAGCAGTGTTGTGTTCCAGTGTCCACAGGATCACAGTGTGTTGAAACCAACTAGATGGCACTTAGCAGCAGGAGCAGCAGTTCTTGAAGCCCATTCAAACACTGGAAACTTACTTTTTCAGAAAGCAGTCCAAGAGGAATGTTGATAGCTTGCTACTAAGGTCCCATTCGTCAAAAAATCTGGATTCACCGATCCTGTGGTTGCTTCAGCAAGATTTCTAATTTTCTATTCTTTTAAGGTGGCAGCAAAGTTGCTACACATTGAGCTGCTAGCGGCAAGGCCAGCAGTTCAAAACTACCAGCTGCTTCAAAGAGAGATGAGGCTTTCTATTCCAGTAAAGAAGTAGAGTCCCCCAAACTCACAGGGTCTCTTCTGCTCTGTCCTGTATGGTTGTTTCTGAGTTGTCAACTCAACAGCAGTGAGTATTTGCCTTTTGGTTTATCCTTATTTTTTTATTTATTTTGGCTTATTCTTAATGTTTGAGTACATACTGTTCTTTTACAATACTGATGCACTCTGACATATCAACCAGAGTCCCAGAAGAGATGATGAACGCCCCCATCCGTTGAGTGGATGCCTATTCATGGTGGCCCTCAAAGAGATTATCCCTAGGACCTAAATAGTGCTTTGATTGACAGAGAAAGAGAGAGAGAGAGAGAGAGAGAGAGAGAGAGAGAGAGAGAACTGAAATGGACTTGGAATCTTTGGTGATAAACAAGTTCGTTTCAAACTTATGACAACAGCAACTCAAAAGATACATTAACATTGATCATATGGTTTTAAAGGCTGTGATCATCCATTCATTATTGATTTATTAGCCTGTGATCTTTAAGGAAGCACACTGCCATCCTTTTCTGCCTCTGGATAGTTTGGTGGGTTCCAACCATTGACTTTTGGTGGAATCCCACAGCTGGAGGACTCCTGGGAACGATATATAAGTACCCGAAATTCTCCATCCCCCTGAGCACTGTTTACTGAGTAATGAGGAGCTGCCCCAATGTCAGTTGACTCTGAAACCTGGAGCGCCATCTGTAGCTGTGTTGAGCTTGGGCCCTCTTCAGGGCCTTGGCACCTGTCCATGCCTCCACATCTCTTGGGTCCCTCCTCGTCTCAATGTCTGAGGTCTTTCTTATAACTCTGAGATGAACAGGCTTAGTTAGGATGTATTCGACATTGATTTGGTCGCATCAACTTAAAGAAAAGCCTATTTCCAAGTGCAGTTAGGTCCCCTATAAGTTCTGCACGCATACCAAGGGCACTGGGCTTCATCCTCACAGAGCTACAGGGGAGGGCTGGGAGTGTGAGTGGAGAGCGATCCAAGGACCCCATTTGGCTTTGGCCCCAAATTTTAAGCTCCTGTCTGGTTACCCCAACAACACACCTCAGAAAGCTTCAATGGGCACTACTGACTTGGCGACCTGATGGCGCCGAGGGTTAGGCAGAGGCTCCCCGAGGGAAAGATGAGGCTGTCTGCTTCAGTAAGAATTCAGTCTCGCAGACCCCGACTTTGAGTGGACGCTTGGCAGCGGGCTGGGCCGCTGCGCTCCGGGAACAGGCTCAAACCGGAAGTTCCCTCAGCCTCCGGAAGCGCTTCCTGTGTGGTAACCAAGGGCG
>PVJH01006942.1:0-95421 GCA_004026705.1 Nesogale talazaci
ATGACCTAGACCTTAGTCCAGGAATGTTTGTAGCTTTTTCCCTGTGCTTCTTTTGCATTTTTCTTAATTACCTCAGTGGACTCATGTTGGACTTCTCCTTTTGTGCTTGGTTTACTTCGCTTAACACCAGGGGATGTACACTACAGATAGGAACTGGAAACACAGGGATCCAGGACAGATGATCCCTTCAGGACCAGTGGTGAAAGTGGTAACACTGGTAGGGTAGAGGGAAGGTAGGGTAAAAAAGGAGGAATCAATAACAAAGACTAATATATAACCTCTTCTCTGGGGGATGGACATCAGAGGAGAGGGTGAAGGGAGATGTCTGACATGTAAGAAATGACAAAATAATAAGAATTTATATATCATCAAGGGTTCATGAAGGAGCAGGGAGGAAGGGAATATGAGGAGTTGATATCAAGGGCTCAAGTAGAAAGCAAATGTTCTGAGAATGATGATAGCAACACATGTACAAATTTGCTTGACACGATGGATGTATACATAGAGTTTAATGAGGCCTATGACCTCCCAATAAAAGAATAGGGGGAAAAAAAGTTACAGTCCTAGAATCCCACAAGGGAAAGACGATTCTCTACTCTTTTCAGTAGGGTCAATATGAATGGACATGGATTCAATGGCAGTGCGTTTTTAGTTATAAGGATAGCTTTGGGGGTGTAATGTTTAAAGTACTCTGACGTGAATTGCAAGGTCAATGATCAAAATCCTCCAGCTGTTTTGCAGGAGGAAGATGAGTGAGCGTCTGAAAAACAAGGCCCGCACTGGGAAATGCTTTGGCGTGTTCTACTGTATTCTATAGAATGATTATGAGTCCAAATGAACTGACCGACTGAGTGTTTAGTTTGCATTTTTTAACAACATCTGCTTTTCCTGAATGATGAATAAGCCTTCCTTTTTTCACAGTAAAATTCGATATGTTCTTTGAGATTTAATTCAGGTGTCATCCTTTCATGAGAGGTTTTGCTGACTCATCTCCTACAGAATAAATTAAAGTTACCATTCTAAGGTGATGGCATTTTTTTTAGTGTGTTTCTTTTTGAATTCTGTGTACTTTTATCTTAAGATTTCTCTCCAAATGTGATTTTCTGTTTACTTATTTTTCTTCTCCACTTGAGTTTGTAAACTTTTTTCAGGAAAGAACTCTTTTACTTCTAAGACTATGCAGTCAGTACTTAAAATTGCAGAATGAATGAAGTTAAAATGATGCTTCAGTGTAAGAAAAATCCTAGAAGGCTGCAGAAACTGGAATAAATTTAATAGTTTAGCCTCAAAATTGATAAATCCAAATAAGTTAGTTACTGGTTAGGTTTACATAGAAAATCTTCACAAAGTGTCTAGGATATTATATATATATATATATACACACGCACACATATACACATGCACATATATATGCATATATATTAACCAAATAATAAAAATCCCTTTCCTCGTACAAAATCTGCTATATAATTGGGAAGCTATGTGAAATCTGTTCAAAGAGAAATGATTCATAGCCTATTTTGATTCACGAATTAATTTTTAAGCCTGAAATTTTATATGGTACCATTTGTTAGCACCAATATATGTATGATGTTAATGTAGTCTATCACAGTCACTTAGTTAATGCTTAAATTGATAACTTATTATCCTATCATCAGGCAATTTTGAAGACTTTTTTAAGAAAGGAAAATGCTATTTTATTTGACAATATCAACCTTGCTTTTGAATGTGAAAACTCTGTTAACTCCAATTTTGGCAAAACTTTGTGTTTTCCAATATATTTAACTTTTTATTAACTGTAAGTGTCATTTCCTGTGGTTACTGTTGGTAGGGACAACCCAGTCACTTTTGACTCATATCAATCCCATGTACAACAGAAGAAACATACTAGTCCTGGGCGATTCTCACACTTGTCCTTTTATTCGAGCTCATTGCCACTGTGTCAGTCCATCTTATCCAGGGTTCTCTTAGTCTGGGTAGACTAGAAAAACAAATCCAGGGAGACTTATATGTGTATAAGAAAGAGTTTTATATGATATCAATTGTATATTGAGAAAACACCACAACCCAGTACAGATCTAGTCCATAAGTCCGATATTAGCCCATATGTCTGATACCAATCTGTAAATTATTTTTCATACTCACAGAACACATGAAATGATGAAAAATGCTGGAAGATGACAGGAAGTGGGTAGAAAGTCTTGTGAATTTAGTGGCAATGGAAGTATCTCGGGGCTAGCAGGGGTCTCCATGGGGCTCCTTCAGCTCCAGGGCTCTAGCACAACTCCATGTGTCCTCTCCACAGAAATACTTGACAGTGAGTGGCATGTGTCCCCCCTCCAGCTAGCTATTTATCTCCTTAGCACCTCCGAGTGAAATCCACAGATGTAACTTAATTGACAGGGTAAACTCCACCCTTTCACTCGTAAGTCTCAAATTGACAACATATAATGTAACTACCACACGTATATTCTTTCCCTCTACAGTTTTACTTTAGAAAGCATGATGCTCTTTTCCAACAGCTGGTCTTTCCACATAGCATATCCAAAACACATGAGAGGAAGTCTCACCACCATTATTTCTAAAGAATATTTTGGCTGTACTTCTTCCAAGACAGATTTGTTTGTTCTTTTAGGCAATTCAGGGTACTTCCAATAGTCTTCACCAGCACCATCATTTAAATGAATTGTTATTTTGTTAGTCTTTTTTGCTCAATGTTCAACTTTCATATGTGTCTGAGGTGATTGAAAATACATACCTTGGAGCAACTCAGTCCTTAAAGTTACATTTGCCTTTCAGTACTTCAAAGAGGTGTTCTGCAGCACTTTTACCTAGTGCAATGTGTTCTTAGATTGCTAGGCAGCTTCTTCCAGGAGAACTGATTTTGGATACAAGCAAACCAAATTCTTGACAATTCCAGTGATGTTACCTATTAATTCATGTTTGAAGATTTTGGTTTATTCTTTGCTATTTTTTTAACTAAAAACTTAAAAACCTCAAAAATCATTATGCATCATAGTTGCTACTGGCCTGATGGCAGTAATGTCTTAACTTGTACTAGGTGCCTAGTTGTTTCTTACAAGTTGAGTCAATGATAAAACAATGTGTCTAGACAATACAAAAAAATTCAATGGGAACAAAGAAAGTAATGTGGCATAGTTGAATTGAAATTTATTTATATATTAGACATTTTGTTAGACTTGGATATTTCCATTCCCATAAAGGGTTGGGAGGGTATGCAATTTCATTAAACATGTTTTCCATATACTTTATTCAAAAAATATTTTAGGCCTTATAAAATATATATTCCCTCTACTCGAGCTATGGGTGTGCCTAAGAGAATGGATCATACATTATCTAACTTTGTTTTGTACCCTGTAACAATATACTGTTGTGCACATTAAATATAGTCAGTTAATAAATACCTATTAATGGAAAACTTTCACCACTCAAAAGAGACTCTATTATACAATGACTTACTGTAGGTGGCTCTTCTGGCCACACTTTTATACATCCCAGCATATGACTTTCTTCCTGATAGATCTATGTAAAGAGCCTGGGAAATATGATGAAGGGATTACATGATTCTGTTGTGAGTTATTATTGACAGTGATCATAAGCATAAAACCTTGGAACTTTAAATGAGGAGCAGTCCAGTTTTTGCCATCCTGCTCTCAAATGAGCCATCTCAGAAGCAGGAAGGGAGGATATCACTATTATCAAGAAGGAATAGAAGGTATTTTGTAGACTCTGACATTGAACAGAGTAATTGAACTTGTAATTGAACAGAGTTCAATGTCATTCCTGATTCTATCCAAGAATAGAAAACTCTGACACCAGAGAAGCAGTCAGTAGTGGAGGAGCCGAGAAGAAGTAGCAACAAAATCAAGATTCAGGAAAAAACATAAAAGGTGGGTGTTCTAGGTCATTAAACAGGTAGAGCTGAGTTCCCTAGGATAGAAAGTTCATATGCAGAATGGGGTTCCCTCAAACATGTAATTGGGGAATTATATTCAGCTGATTGTGGAGTTAGGATGGAGGCTTATTGTAGAGGGGTATGCTATTTTGTTATCTATCTCCAGTGCTAACATAGCCAGAGACCAAAGAGGCCCTTATTTGACAGACACATAATCTGAATAATGGGTGCCTGTGGGCATGTCTGGGAATTGGTACCTGAGGGAAGAATTGTGTCCTGAGCATTTCTGACAGGAATTATAAATACTCTGTTAATATCCATAAAACAGCATGTAATTAAGATTATCATCTGAATAGGTGAATTCTATGTGACAATTACAATGAATTATTGAGCTTAGCTAAGAGATACAAAATGTTTTGGAAGAGACAATTGCTTGTAAGAAGTGTAGGAAAGTTGGAGGGTCAAAGTATGTCTGACTCCTAGTTCATGAGAAGTGCCCTCAGGGAGAGGTTAACTTTAGTTCTCCTTTTCCTTGTGAAGTCCAAGAAGGTCAGGTGCTAGTGCCACACCATTTCTTATAAAATATAAATAAAGAAGCCTGAAGGAGGAAATAAAAGTAGGCTCACATAAAACTATGCCATAAAATTATTACAGCCTTTTGCTTAAAATTTTTGCTTTATTTAAGAAATATTTTACAACTCATTGCACCCATGCACCCAAACTTTTTTATAAAAAAAGTTTGTGACCATGAAAAAAAATAGCAAAATAAATCTCTTTCTCCTTCTGAAGTTAAATCAGTGTTTAATTATATGTCTGATAAAAACAAAACTAGCAATATACTTTGAATGATTGCTGTTCTTATAAAAAATGCTTCTACTTTAAAGATAATTTTTTATTTGAAAATATTTCAGAGTTACTTATCTCCCAACCTGAGGCATACATGGCTACTGCTGAAATAAACAAATAACATGTGCATGTATACACAGTAAAATGTTCCTTCCCATTAAATGTTAAATATCCATTAAGTTGACATTGATCAAAGAGATATAGAGATTTATAAAACATTTTCCTAAAATGCCATTTAAAATTTCCTGGTTAAAACACAAACAAGCAAAAAAAAAATTCCTGGTTAATGATTATTAAAAAAAAAAAAACAACTATCCAATTAATTCCTGAAGAATGAAACAATGGCTAATTGTTCTTGTGTTAAGAAAAATAAAGCCAAAGTTTTCAACTAAAACTCATTACTATGAAGAGATTTCCAAATCATAAACACCCACATAGGCTTCTGAGGCTTTGTCAATCTTCATTGTAGCAGCAGCTACCTCTGTTTCTGAGGTCCCAGCTGGAGAGTTTTAACCAACAACCTTGTGGTTAGCAGGCCAATACAGCCCCAACAACATTTAGATACATAGAAAGTTAATACACTACAGAAAACAGTGGCTCGCCACCATTTTTCAGATATTACTGTTAGGATAATTTATTTTTTTCTAAAGAAGAAAAATTGTGAAATTTCAGGAAACACATCAAAGACACTGAAAAATAAAATACAAAACAAAACTCCAAGAGCTTTATTGTCTACCTTTCTTCTTGCAAATTGTTAAAAGTTGCCTTTGACATTTTTAAGACAGAGCTTGAGAATGTGTTTATACAATCTTTCCATTGTTAACTTAACAAGTTAGACTCTATTCTTAGAAAAATTTAATTATGTGTAGCACTTGTTTAATTATAGAGTTGAGAGAGTAGGTGAAATCAGAATACTAGGGCATTTCATTCTAAAGTGTTATATTTAAACAAAGTGAAAGGCTACATTCAATATATTTAGCAACTTTATAAAATATGTCTTTATAGTTTATACTTGTAATTATATAAATTGGGATTTCAAAAAGTTCATGGAACAATTTGATAGGAAGACAATAAGTTTTTCTGTGACTTTTTTGAAGAAAAGCTTAAATATACTTACATATACTCATAAGTGTATGCATGTATGCTTAGTACATTTATTTTTTCAAATATTTTCAATAGTGAAGGAAAAGTTTTAAATTAATATTTTATGAAATTATCATTTTAATTAAAATTTAATTCTAAAAATTCATAGATAAATGGGAACATGTAAATTGTATATATAAAAAGAATTTATTTTAATGTGATATTTTTATTTAATATTTATCCTTAATGTTTTATAATTATAGTATCACATTTTTTCCTATTTGCTCTGCATATCCAGAAGATACTACAAATGAGTTAATCAGTTAACAACAAAAACACCACTATTTTTTGACAGTACAAGTGTTTATTAGTCTACAAAATAATGGTCTACTAAGAAATGCCAAATAAATCCTGATACTAGTCAGATTTATGGTGAGAGAGTTGACAAGGAAATAAGTCCAGGAGAGGAAATAAATAGTCTGGATGGGGAAGAAGAGTTATAAATTATCCCCTGTCTAAGGAGGTCAGTGGTAAAACTATTGGTAAACCATAAGGGTTTTTGACTGACTAAAATGTAATTAACTTAATCTTGTAATATCATATGTTTAAAACATAAAACATGGAATATTTAAAAGCAAATAAATAACATTAAAATGTCTATCAATACAATATTTTATTTGAAAATTATACTGTTCATGGATTTAGGTTAATGTATATACTTACCTAGTGAGCACATTTACTTGAATACGGCTGCTCTTTGATATTCATGAGTTCATCATTTTTGTTTTGTCTATAAAATATGACTAGATTAACTAAACTAAGGTTATGAAACTTTTATTCACTAGAATATGGTCATAATATTAAACCACAAGCACTAAAACCACCAGTAATTTGAAACTGTCCTTAAAATTTAAACCAATTCTTTAGTTTTAGAATTCAAAAAAATGTGATTGTTTCCAATAATCATATTTATATGACTGTATGCATCAGAGCGATCTTTTTTTATTTATTGATCTGCAAAATGATAACATTAAGGAAAAGATTTCCAGTTATTCAGAAAATCTCATTGTAGCACCAAAACTAATTATTCCTTTAGTTCTTCATCTTTAAATATCTCTTGTCATAAACATGTCTTACCGTTTACATTCAACCTTTTCACTTAATAGAGAAATTATCAAATACAAATATGAAGATTATTTTTATCACATAATATGTGTGAATAAAGGATATTTTGAATAGTAATTCTGTCAGTCTTGAGTTTGTGACACTTAAAAATTTCCCAATATAAGTAGCACTGCATGCGTAAAAATATGTTATGCACAAAATCTAAAATAAATGATTTAATATCAGATAATTAGCATTATAAGCATTTTATTATTACAATACCATTGAGTGGTCAGATTATTTCAATGGATTTCAAAACAATGCTTGATTGAGATATGTTCTTGGTTAGCAGAGATTCAAGAAACAAACCCACATACAATAAAGCAATTACTATTCAATAGCCAAAAATTTAAGCCAATGTTCAAAACCTTAAAGACAGACATCTGTTCCAACTTCAGTGTATCCAATCTTGCCGTTCTTGCATCTAAGAAGTTTTCTGTTAGTAACAACCAATCAGTCCTAACTGAAAGCAGACTATGTTTCAAGCATTTTTAGAACTGTGCTTGAATTTCATCATCGTTCATTTGTGAGAGTACGGTTACCTGATATCAATCCAGACTCTGAAGACCTCACAGTTGAATATTGAAAAGTACTAACGATAGCTTCTTTAGCCCCTGTAGACAGGCAGCAGTAGTCTGGCATAACCAACAAAAACCAGGCGTTTCAAGATGGACCTGCCAGTTCTATTCAGCCTGAGAATCTACATTTCTACCCCAGATATACCAAATCGGAATGGGTTCCTAGTTTCCATGATGAGATGTTGAAATGTAGATTTGGTTCCAATGTATCTAGTGTGAAAACAGGAGCCTCAATGGCATAGTGGATTACACATTGGGATGCGAACCACAAGGTCATCGGTTTGAATGCATTAACTGTCCAGAGGGAGAATTATGGTGTTTTCTGGTCATAAGAAATAAATAAAACGACCACAACCTCCCACATTGAGAGTTGTACTTTGCTCAATAGTGTTTCTTTGAGTCAGACTTGATTCTGCGAGCGTGTGTGGATGAGTAAGCGTGGGAATGCAAACAGTCAAGAAAGAGAGGAAGTGGAATTCACCACTTCCAATCCACAGCTGAACTGATGAGGCTAGATGTCATTTCAAATATATAGAGCCTGGAAAATGGGATCGAAAGAGATTAATATCTCTGCAGAACTTATTTTCTAATTCTCTCCTTTACACACAATAATACCGGGTAGTACTTTTACTAATGTGTCTCTCCACAAATGATAGACTCAAAGATAAGTGTTCTTATAAGAAACACACAGAGAAAATAGACTAGACACAATGATCTGACATGACAGGAAAACTGCTGCTCTCAATTGAAATACCAAGTGTTCAACCTCCTAAAATTTTGAAGCCAACATATCTATCTTTTGTATTTTTAAGTTTTTAGCAGTTTTATTCACATGCAATCCACATAACATGTAGTTCAGTGGTTTAAACATTTAAAAAGAGTATTTTAAACAGCATCCTTCATTACAATACATTTTAGAACATGTCTGACTTCCTCATACTCATTATAGACTCCCATGTACCCCCAAAATCCCCTACCATAACCTCAAGTAATAATTGAGTTACTGTCTCTTTAGTTTTACTTATCCTGGATTTTACACAGAGAAAAACATACAAAAGCAGAATGGAAAAAAATGATAGAAAATATCAGTTCAAAAGAAAACAAAAAGTAATGTAACTTTAACAAATTATTATAGGGTCAAGAAGGAGAACACATGATATTACATTTTAACAACACCTGCATTAGTCCATTACCCAATGTCCTCTGATGACAACGGACCAAATATTTCAAACCTTAGCAGTACTGTCTAACTTTATTTCTGAACCAGTACATAAAGGAGATTTCCTACTTTCTGGTCTAAAAAGAACACATAAGAAAGCAAAGAAAACTTAGAAAATGAGATATTGTATTTCAAACTCAGACCCAGGTTTCCTCCTCTCTCCATTTAATTAACAGTTTTAAAATCATTTTACTGAGACTGGTCCACTTCCCTGCACTCTGCCCACACAATTATCAATAAGGTCTATTGACGTACTATTACCCTAAGGTCTTTCATGTACTATTTATTACCCTTTTAAAAAATTTGAGGTAATCATCTATTTTCTTCTTGGAACTTATAAAACTTATTTGTTTAACATCCACATCTCAGTATAGATTCCTTATATGCCACACTCTACATACATGTTCAAATGGTATTAAGAAATCATTATATCTTAATACTGGATTTTTGTTAGGTGCTCTCAAGTCAGTTCTGACTCATGACAACCTTACACATAACACACACACACACACACACACACACACACACCAACCTCACAATGGTTCTGCTTGAGTCCATTGTTTTAGCCACAATGTCAGTCCATATCCTCGAGAGTCTTGCTTTTTCTATCCCCACGGGCTTTCTAAGTTAACATGCATGATGTCTTTTTCCATGACCAGGCCTTTCATGAAAATGGGCTCAAAGGCATGGCACGATATGTTTTCCAACTTCGCTTCTAAGGAGCAGTCTGGCTCTATTTCTTTCACATTTGATTTGCTTAGTCTTCTGATAATACGTAGTACTTTCAGTATCCTCCACCAATATCATAATTCAAATGGATCAATCCATCTGCTGTCTAATCTAACTTTCACAAGTATTTGAAGCCACTGGAAATGCCATGGATTGGGTCAAGTTTAACTGAGTCTTCCAAGTGTTGTCTTTGCTCACTAACTCTTTTAAGTGGTCTTGTGTGGCTCCTTTGCTCAGTGCAATATGTCCTTTGATTTGATTGCTGCTATCATGAGTATGGATTATGGATTCAGTAAAAATAAATCCTTGAAAATTTCAATATTTCCCCTTTTATTATGATTTTGTCCACAGTTGCAGTTGTAAGGATTTTCGTTGTCTTCACATTGAATTGCAATCTGTACTTAAGGTTTCATTGTTTGGTTTTTAGCAGCAAGTGCTTCATGCCTTCCTCATTTTCAGCAAACAAGGTTGTGTCATCCATATATGGCAAGTTGCTAATTCACTTCTTCCAGTCCTGATGGCATGCTCTTCATCATACAGTCCAACTATATATTTTGTTCAGCATACAGATTACTTTTAATATTTCAGTCATTTTGTTTTTAAACAAAATATCATACCATTAAATCTACAAGAAAAAAAATACAAGAGATTATTGCTTCTAATTGAGTGTCTCCTAATATAAATACTTATTGGAGAGTAATGTTCCACTTATTCCAAAGAAACCAATCAATAACAAAATCAACACTTCCTGTTTTTAAACTTCATTTAGTCTCTAAGCTCACATTCTACTCTTCTGTTAGTCATTGATTAATTGTTGAGTTCTAGCCAAGTACTGTAAAGACTGTGTTCTTGAGATAAAGTGAAAAAAATACTATAAATACAAGCAAAATGTTATTCTGCCCTTTGCTATATAAACTATTAATAGCTTGGAAAAGAATGTGAATTCCAGAATATATCATTGTGAGAGATATATGTTTGGATCAAGAGGCAGTTGTGCAAATGGAACTAGGAGATATCGCAAAGTTTAAAATCAGAAAAGATATACTTTGTGGTTGAATTTTTGATAATCCATAAAACTGGGTTATTTGAAGCAAAATGAAGCCTCGCGATTAGAGGGCAGCTTATAAGCCTGTCATATGCAGACAACCCAAGTTTGCTTGCTCAGAGTGAGGAGGATTTGAAGCACTTGTTGATGAAGATCAAAGATTGCCGTCTTCAACATGATTGGCTAATCATTTTAAAGAAAATTCAAATCTCCTAAATTGGACCAATGGTAACACCATAATAAATATTGAAATGGTCAAGGGTTTCATCTCAATTGAATCCACAACCAATGCTAATGGGAGCATCGGTCAAGAGATTGAATAAGATTGGATAAGATCGCTTCTGCAGGGTGTGGAAAAGCAGGGATGTTACTTGGGACACCGGATCCAAGATATGAGATTTTCTATCTCCTCGTTTGTGTGTGAAAGTTGGACTGAATACAGAAGACCGAAGAAGAAGTGATGCATTTGAATTATGGTGCTTGCGAAGAATTATTGAACTGTCAAAAGAATGAATCAATCTGTTTTGGAAGAAGTATAGTTCTAATGGTCTTCAGAGGCAAGAATGGCTAAACTTCATCTTACAGACTTTGGAAAGGTCAGGAAACACCAGTCCTTTGATATAGACATATGCTTGCTAAAGTCTAGGGGCAGTGAGAAAGACAAAGGCCTAAAAAAAAAAAAAGAGAAAAGAAAAGGACAAAGGCCTTCAGCAGGATGAATTGACACAGTGGGCGCAACAACCAACTCAAACACAATGTGAGTGTGACTCAAGCCCTGTCAGTTTTTTGTTCTGTTGTGTGTGTAGTTGCTAGGACTCATAACTGGCTGTGTGGAATCTAATGAGACCTGACAACACCAAACAACAATGTATCATCTACTGATTCAGTATGTCTTGGATAGTGTTGTTGACAGAGTGAAAAAGTGATATGTGATACAGAAACAAAAAATAAGATATTAGGCCCCATGGACTGTTAAAGGAATGAACATTCCAGTCAGAAAGAATTGCAAAGTGGAAAGGCATGTAAGAAAAGTATGATTGCATTACTTGATGGAGTGTGTGGAGTCCTGCTAGGCTGAACTTCCACATGAACACAATGAAATCACCTGGGTTTTCTAATCTTCTCAAGTTTATCCTTGATTTGTTGTTCTCAACACAGTAGAATGCCTTGAAATTGTCATTAAGATACAAGTAAACATCTGTCTGGTATTCTCTGTTTTGAGCCAAGATCCATCCTCTTCTGAATCCAAGCTCTTCTTCTATAGATCCATGTCAATGTACTGTTGTAATTGTTGTTAATTCATTTTCAACATAATTTTACTCACATGTGATGTCAATGATATTGCTCTATAAATTGACCATTATGTAGATCACCTCTTGAATATATATGACATATACACATTTACTTTTTGACATTATCTTTCTTTTTTTAAAGCATTTTACAAAATGGAAGATTGTCTCTTAATTATGAGATGTTACAAGGATATAAGTACAAACAAAATTGAAAAGTGACAGGGGTTATAGAAAGTATATTTTGCTAAACTGGACAAACTTTAGACAGAGATTATAGTTATAGTACTGTAATGTGGGTTCAAGGTTAATAGATCAGTGACATATATTTATAATGTATCTTTTAAAAGACACAAAATTATGTATTAATTGCTTATAAAATATTATGACTAGAGGCTCACAGAAACCTAACCCTATAAACTACCTGTGGAAAAATAGATCACTTGTTACTAATTCAATGTCCATAGAGGTTTTATAAAATGTCACTATCATAAATAAAAAAATAAAATAAAGCTACAATATTACCAATTGCTACTAATTGATTTAACTTATATGTATGAGAATGGAACTACACTCTATAGGATTTTTGTTATTAATTTATTTAATAAAAGAAATTTTCCAAGTCTTTCTTTTGAGGCACCCTGGGAGTTCTTGAGCCTCCATCCTTTTGGTTAGTAGCTGAGTTAACTGGGTATACTACTGAGAAAGCCCATGTATACATATATTTGTATATGCATAAGTTTCATCTTTAAAATATTTTATATATTTTACTAATAATTTTATAGTTACTAATAATTGTGTACATATACTCAGGTTATGTTCAATGAGTAGAATGTGTCACACATAATTACATCCTTTATCTACCTGCAAGTCTTATGCAAGGAAACCCTTTCCCACTTTCCTTGGAGATGAAAGAAGTGAAGTGAAATTCTGTTCAGACAACTCACCCAGAAATATTGTCTCTCACCCTTGCCCACTTCTTTTAGCTATAGTTCAGTTTTAGAATTATTTAAAACTTGCTTTTGAAACTGTTTCTTATATCTGGAAATTGTTGGATCCAAATGAGCCTGTTTTGCCATGGTGGAGCTTCATTATCTATGAGTATAATAGAAGTGATGATGGTGAGACTTGTTACAAGAACTTGGGACATGCAAGTATCAATAGAGACAAGATCCGAGAAAAGGAGATTATGTTTGGCCGAGAGGCAGCAACCAATAGAATAGCTCTCAGGGAGTAAAACTGGTGCTGCTATTGTGGGCTCCATCAAAGAACAATTGTGAGGTTGGTTCAGGACCAGGCAGTGTTTCTTTCTAATGTCACTATAAGTTGGAATTGACTCATTTGCATCTAATCACAACAATAAAAAGACAAGAAATTGGAACCTCTTGGAATTGCCAAATAGACTTGGTATATAATGAAATGAAACCTCTGCAAATTTTTAAAAATTAATATGACTAAATGACTATGTAGACAGCCGTATCCTTTAATAAAGTTGTACAAGAATCAGTGAAGAGAGGATATATGTTGAATAGTAATTAGATTGATCATAATATCAGAATTTAACACCAGAAAGATGCTCGGGAAAGGGCTGAGTTATTGTTCTGTCCTGCTTTCTCCTAAAGGAAAAGGGAGTGTCTCACTTAAAAGGAACTTCTGTCTCTTGGTACGTCTTTCAGTGCATTGACAATATCACTGCAACTATTATCATTATTACTATTTTTATGAATATGATGGTGATGATTAGTAACTCCTTGTAAATACTGTGTTCACCAGTGATATGTAATAATCTTGCACAAGTTAAAAATCCATAAATCAAAATGGGGTGGTCTCATTAACAATTTATTTTTAATCTGTTGAATTCAATATAGTGACTCCAATTAACCTAAGCAGTACAAATAAGTGCAATATAATTTCTAAAATGAAATAGCCATCCTAAAGGAAGAAGTTTCCCTAGAGCTAGAGCACAATTTCAAATTTGATTCTTCTCTTGAAATAATAAAACTGGTAGTACAAAATACTGTTAAATTATCTCCAGGTTGTCTAAGATACTCTATTTGTAACAGATAAACCTTTTTTTCAATTATACCTTTAAGCACCGTAACTTCTATTGATGAACATGGATTGACATCGTTGTTTAAGCCTATAATGAACTAAATGTTACACGGAATACAATTTTCCTCTTCATTTACCTTAATTTATTCTAGTTGTAAATGCCATTGCCTTCCATGATTACAGAATAAATCTCACTGTAGGATCAATTACTACCATTTAGGATAAAACGAGTTGTTTCGTAATTGTATCCACTAGGCATTCCATTTTAATTTAGCCTAGATTGTATAAAAATTCTGTAGCTTAATGAATGGCTTTTCTTCCATTATTGTTAGGTGCTATCTTTTGGGTTCTGATTAATAGTGACCCTATTTTGTTCAACAAAGAGCAACACTGGCTGATTTTGAATCATCCTCACATTCAGTCCTAGAGTTGAATCCATTGTTTCAGGCACTGTGTCAACACATCTCATTAAGATGTTCATCCTTTTCACAGATCTTCTATGCTTTCAAACAGGATGTTGTTCCCCAGGGACTGTTGTCTTCTGATAACATGCCCATAGTCCCAACATCCTCAATTTTCAGAAGCGTTTTGGATGTAATTTTTCTAACACATGTTTGTGTGTTCTCTGATAGTCCATAGCATATTCACTATTCTTGACCAACCCCATAATTTGAAGGTATCAATTCCTCAGTCTTCCTTCCTTATACACTGTTCAGTTTTCACATGATACTATAACTTAGGTTAGGCAAACCTTAGTCTTCAAAAATATTTTTTTGCTTTTTTTTTTTCAAACTCTACAAAGGCTTCTTTTGCAGCATAATTGTCCAGAGTAAAACACTGTCTCATTTCTTTGGTTCTACATCTGTGGGCATTGACCATTGATGAAAGTACAATACATTCCTTGACAAAATCTATATATTTGCATTGGACATGATGTGATTGATTGGTCCAGTGGTGAGGACTTGTGCTTTCTTTACACAAAATTGTGCCTTGGTTGTGATGTTTGGTAAATGTTGGACAGATAACTGCAAGTTTGGCAGTGTGAACCTACCAGTAGTTCCATAGAAGAAAGATAAAGCTATCTACTCCCCTAAAGACTTGCAGTCTCAGAAATTCAATATAGCATTATTACAAGTTACAATATATATTACAATATAGGGTTATTACAAGTCCAAATGGATAGCAGTGGTTTCCTTTTTGTATTTTTAAAATCAGATGTAAGTCCTTCTGAGAGTGATAGTCATTGATCCTCATCATGAAGTGCTTCAAGTGCTCTTCATTTTCTGCAATACATTTAGGTTATCTGCATATTGTAGATTATTAATGAGCTTTCCTCTAATCTTAATGCTGTACACTTTTTTACATGTAGCCTTCATTCTCTGATTATTTGTTCACTTATAAAATTGAATAATTGTAATTATTGTAATTGAAAGGAACAATCCTAAAATAAATTACTTATAATACTCTATTAGAGATAACAACCTTGAAACCCCTCCATTTTTTTATCATAGACAAACACTGTCTGAGTGGCTATAAAAGAGGGAAATAATATTTCAAATGACTTCAATGCTTCTGTGGCATAGAAGGTAGTTTCAAACAATTTGTTTAAAGCATATTGTACTAGATCCATTTAGCAACCAATAGTTTGAAGTATATATATATATATATATATATATATACATACACATATATAAATAGTGTTAGACTAGAGAAACAAATCCATAGAAACTCTCTTGTGTGTATAAGGAAGAGTTTTATATACAAAAACAACTGTACATTAGTTAAACTACCCAACCCAGTCCAATCCAAGGCCATAAATTTGATATTAGAATATATGTCTGATACAATCCATAAGTTCTCTTTGAGCACATGAAACACCTGCAATGACACCAGGATAATCACAGGCCAGTGGGTGTAGAGACTTGTGCATCCAGTGGTGGTAGAAGCATCTCAGAACTGGCAGGGATCTCCCTTCAGCTCCTCAAGTTACCAGGGCTCAGGGTCTATCAGCATGTAGCCATGTGTTTCATCAGTTGCAATGTCTCCCAGGGAGTGTTGTCAGTAGAAAGTTTCCAAGGAAGTGAACAGAGATTGTCTTTGCCTCCAAGAAAGAATTACCACTTTTCTCAGAATTGTCAGGAGAAAA
Organism: Nesogale talazaci; assembly: GCA_004026705.1. Lineage (NCBI taxonomy): Eukaryota > Metazoa > Chordata > Mammalia > Afrosoricida > Tenrecidae > Nesogale > Nesogale talazaci. Next base: position 16,068 of record PVJH01006942.1, read on the forward strand.
TCATGCCCACACAGAGGTCTCATTGGCTATCTTCAAATTGACAACCTAGTCTTCACCCCTATACTCTCAATCCTCAAAATGACACCAGGTTAGGTGACTGCCATATATATGGCACATTTTTAAAGTCTTCAGAGTCTAAAAATATATGCCTGAGCAGTTACATTCTGAATTTAATATGTAATTTAAGAGTTAATGTTAAATCTTTTTTCTTTCAAAGGAAGAATTTATAATTTGAATTTGTGAATTTTGAATGGCTTTCTTTTTTGCTATGCATAATAAGAAAAACATTTTGAAATCATTTGCCATAATTATTGCTGATATGTTTTAATGTTCCATACTAATATGCAACTTTTTTATTAACTTCATTTGAAAGAACCTAGTGTGCCTCTTTTGCTTAATGGCAATATGAGCCTAGAATGCACATTCTTTTACCAAATAGAAAGGGACTAAAAATATTTGCAGAACACTCTGTTATCTTTTAATTCCATTTTTAATGAATCATTCATAGTTCTCAAACTTCTTGGTTTCCATGACCTTTATCCACCCAGATCAATAGGGAGGAGCACCACAAAGAGTTTTGGTTAATGGTAAGAATTACATCTTCTAATTTTTAACATTTTTTTAAAGTGTTGGAGTGGTCATGATAACAGTAAGAGTTTCCAACTTGTCCAATTTGGGGGGTGGGGGGGAGTGGTGGTACAAATCAGGCTGATCCGTGGAGGTGATACATACCTTTATCTCCCAACGTATCCCCATGTTTAAAATCGCTGTTCCTTCTATGACACTCTCTACTTCATTTCTAGCTCTGATAATCCATCACAAAGGTCATATAAAAACCCAAAGATCTTACTCACAGTTAGTAGTTTATTAAGGAACAGGGTAGAACTCAAAGAAGCAGGGAGCATGGAGTCATAGTCTCTTCTTTGAAAGAAGCCAGTTCTTTCAGTTTCCCTCCCACACTATCAGATTATCCCTTAGGCACTGCAGCCTATCAGTGTGTCTTAAGGCATTGGGCCCCTTCTACTCCTCCAGCTGCCTTCAGTGTTAGACTGGGCATACCTACAGTTAGGTAAGAGGTTCCTTCACTCATTTCATCTCTCTGCTTCTTCATTTCACTTCTTCCTGATGCATTCCCTACTGTTACTTTTTGTCAGTCTAAACTTTTAATTAGCTGACTTACTTATAGAGACAACATGCAGATTTCAAGTCCAGGTCTTCCTATCAAGGCCACTGGTGCAGGCATCAATCCCCTCTTAATTATATGCTACAGATGCCTATTTGCATAGCAGACATGACAGGGCCACAGCCTATCTGATTTGCATAGTCAATGAGCAATCTCTGCAAGATGCATACCAATCAAGTATAGGCTGCATTCCAGAGCCAAGGAGAAAGCATCTGATCAGATTCTTTAAGATTTACTCAGGGACTGTCAGGTAAAAACTAACACAATATCTGGGATAGAAAACTAGGCTAAAGGTAGGGACTGCATTTAAGTGGAAAATCTCTTGAGCTGTTTTTCCAAAGAACCAAGACAAAAGACTGTAAAGGAATTAGTTTTGCTGTAGTTGTACTTATGAGAAGAGAAATTTTATAGCTCAGATTGTACATACTTACATTTCAGTAGCAGTTTAAGCAATAGCTAATCAAATTTACTAAATACATTGCCTTCTAATTTCTGAAAAATGGTACTGCTCACTTTGGGGAGAATGTAATTCCCAAAGATGAGAGAGACCTCAGGCCCTAGACAGTACACTCTGGGAACCTGATGCCTTACATTCACTAAAAGTCATTTCATAGATTCTAAGTTAAAGTTTCATTTGAATAATACATTTATGTTGTTTTTGTTCAACTATAATAATGTATCCTATGAATTCCCAATTAACAGTTCTATTTCCATAATTGTTCTGAGATCAAATATTACATGTTAATTATTTGTTTAGTTTAATTCAAAGAATATAATTGAATCTAGATTGCAGAAAGCAAGTAATCAAGAATGGGGAAAAAGAATAAAAAGGGACAGCTTTTGTGTAAAACTATGGACTTTTATGCTTTCCAGAAATTTCACATCTCAGCTCTGAACAGTCACTAAGTAGAGATTTCAAAGGCAAGCATGATCATTGGTTTCAATTTGTATTTGCAGAACTCTGGGTATATGTTAATGGTACTTTGTTGACAGTGGCCATCTATATAAATATTGATTATTGGCAAACAAACAAACTAGTTCCATGTCATAAAATATGGCCATGGCTAACATATTTTTTTAAGTTAATACATAATGCTGTTAATATCTAACTTACTGGATTGAGTACTAAGTATTCTAGCTATGGGATAGAGAAAAAGATAAAGCAACTTCAAGAATTGAGCAGAACTAAGCAGACAGATGTTGAGATGGTCAACGAAAATCTGCCAAAATGAAGGCAAAAGTAAACACAATAAATGAGTGTGTTTATGGTATACACAAGGCATTAGATAGGAAAGTATGGAGACCTAATAAATACTGAGTTGGTGTAGAGGGAAGTTTCTTTAGGGCTCAGATCACTCAAAGAGTGGTGAGAAAGATATTCATGAGCATGTATATTCCTCCAGTATCTCAAACCAAGAAATGTCTGGGCCAAGGGCTGCAACTCAGCACACACCACGCGGGGATTGAGGACGTCAGTGTTTTCCAAGGGCATGCGACAGGTATGTACTTGAGTCCAGGTTTATCTGGACTCAAGCCAAATGGAATCTTAAGTTCTTAAATCTTTTCTCCATTTATTATATTGCTTATTGGTTCAGTTGCGATTTTTCTCCCTGTCACATTGATGTGTAGTCCCCAGTGAAGGCTGCAGTTACTGATATCAACAGTAAATTCTTCAGTTCCTTTTCACTTTCCAAAAGCAAGGTTATATCTTCTACATATCTCTGATAGGTGTGTGTCTTCCTCTTACCCAGATGCTTTGTTCTTCTCCATACAATCCAACTTCTCAGAATTTTTGTTCAGTATACAGGATGATGAGAGAATACAACCCCTTCACACACCTGTTCTGATTTTAAACCATTCAGTATTTTTTGCTCTGTTTGAATATTGCCTCTTAATGAACAATCATTTCATGTGCATGATTGTGCTATCCTCAGTTATCCAGAGTAAGAAAACCAGTGACACAAATATGCTAGGGGGTTCCCCACAGAAAACAGATTTTTTTATGGACTTTTTTTTCAAAGCTATGCATTTACTTTGTTTTACAAACTCACTGTATGACCTTCAAAGTACTCTCCATTACACTTAATATAGTTGTCAAATCTGTGATTCCATTTCATTTTTGAAACTCATCTGTTTAGTTGGCTGATAGGTTTTTTTTCCTCACCAATTCTATTTCATCAAATTGGTATCTTTCATGTTCTTTTGCATCCATGGAAACTGAAAGAAGTCACACAGAACGAAGTCAGGTAAATAGGGCATGTGGTGTTTTGTTTTGTTTTTTGTCAAAAACTGCAGAGTTGACTGCACTAGCAGTTGAATTGCTGTTGTTTTAATCATAGTGATTAAAAGTATGGTTTTACCTTGAGAAAAATTGAAATCTTCTTATAAAGTTAGATGTTGTATGTCCAAATATATATTTTCACATATCATTAGCTATTTCAAGTTAATTTTTTATGAAATAGACTATTAATGCTAATAAATTGGAAGGACTACATTTTCACGGCTTCACATAAAGGAGTAATCCTGAAAAGTCAATAAAAGCTGACATTGTATTTTTTTTAATTTATTTTACATTTGGTTGCCATTGTATTGGGGACTATTATATGTCTTATGATATTCTATACATCATGGTATCAAACGTATTTGTACCTATAATTTTCAAAACATTTTCTGTCTACTTGAGCCGATGGTAACAGCTCCTATATTTTCCCTCCCTCCCCTACCCGCCTACCCTCATGAAACCTTGATAAATTTTAAACTGTTATTTCTATATCTTACACCATTCACTGTCTCTGTTCACCCATTTATGTTGATCACCACTGGGGGCTATTGGGGTTATATGTTGATCATTGCCACTGGTTCTTCCTTTCACCCCCCATTGCTTCCCACCTTACCGTATCCTCATGGCATCATTACTTCTATTGCTGTTCCAGGGAGGTTACCTGTTTTGTATTCAGAGCATCTAGAGCTCTTAACTGTATCAGTGTATATGTCCCAGTCTAGCCAGCTTTGTAAGGTACAACTGGGGCCATGATATTTAGAGGGAGGAAGCATTAAAAAGCTAGAGGACTGCTGTATCTTTTGATGGGACTACACTGTACCCTGGCTGATTCAGTCCATCTTTGTGACCCTTCTGTGAGGGATATCCAGTTGTCTACAGATAGGTCTCCACTCTCAACCCCCTCTTTTGCATCAATATAATTGTTTGTTTGGGGCTGTCCAATGCCTCATATCTGATCATGCCAATGCCTTGTGATCACTGAGGCTGCTGTGTTTCTTCCATGTGGGTTTTTTTGCTTTTCAGCTACATAGTTACTAGTTTAACTACAAACCTTTAAGAACCTAGGCATTATATCTTCTAATAGCCAGGCACCATCAGCCTTGTTCACCACATTTTCTTATGCACCATTTTTGTGTTTAGTGATCTTGTCAGAAAGGTGAGAATTTCGGGCTGAGCCCCGGTGGCATAGTAGTTGAGTATGGGATTGCAGCTGACTGGCTTAGTGGTTCAAATCCAGCAGTAGCTTTCCAGTAGCAAGGCTGGACCTCCCACTCCCACCAGAGGGCAGTGATGCCCCCCCCCCAAAAAAAGAAAAGAAAAAAGAAAAGTGAGAATATCATGTTTATAGAACAAAGTATTCTTGTGTTGAGGGAATATTTAAGTAGAGACCCAATGTTCACCTGCTCCCTCAATACTTAACATTTAAACATATTTATCATAGGCCTGTATCCCTATTGTTATACATTAATATATTTATATATACATGCCTATACTTACACCTTATAAATATATTTTGCCTCCCAGTTCTTTCCTCTATTTCCTTTTAATGTTCTATCTTGTTCAACCATCATTTGGCTCTCAGTAAATCCTCTGGGCTACATTGCACTTGATTCAACCCCACCAGGCCCTGCTCGCCATCAATTTAGATTTTTTGTTGTTTCCTTGTTTCTGGGTTTGTTGGTTCCTGACACCCTTTACCCCTCTACCCCTTCCCACGCCACCCCCAACCTTCAGCTCCATTATTTTCTCCTTGGGATTGTTTATTTTGCCTACCTTATGTACATAGATATGAGGAAAAAGAAAAAGATACATAAATAGTTCCAGATCTTTCTGCTGACCCTTCTGTTTTTTTTCCAATCAGATCTGTCAAAGTTCAAGCCCTAATCACTGATTCTGAAGTCTATTTTTGGTATTCCTTGGAATTTGTTGCTTTGCCCTCTTGCTGATCTGTTGTACTTTCTGCACCCTTTGTGTGCCCCCCACCCCCAACTCCTGGCCCAGTATAGGGAAATCAGACTGGACAAAATTCCTGCACTGGGTCTCTAGTACTGTCTCTCATAGCATTGTGGTTCTGTGCATAATGCCTCATTGTAGGGCCAGCTCTATGTCCTCTCTTGTGCATTGTCTGCTCTAAGCAGAAATGCCATTCTCAAAGGTTGGTAGGCCAAGATCTCTCTCTCTCTCTCTCTCTCTCTCTCTCTCTCTCTCTCTCTCTCTCTCCCTCTTCCTTCTCAGTTCTCTCTGATGTGGTTTGAGTAGCCCTGCCACTCTCCTGGGCTGTATCTTCAGTGCTGTCCTCTATAGTGAAGTCTTCCAGGGAGGGCTCCACTTAGCTGGGATTGGGAGCCACAGAACTTTCTGCCTGTTTGCTGCTTCATGGTGGTATATTGCTCTCAAGGATTGACACACCAGATTAAGGTCCAGTCCCTCTCTCCTTTTCCTACAGAAACATAAGTACTAATTTCCTTATGGGAGGGTTAGTGCCCTATTCCCCAACTATCCATGTCCTCTCCCCCACCTACTTTTTAGTTGACTGCGATATGAATCCTTGGGTTTGCCAGCGTGTCTGGGCTTCAACCCAGAAATATACACATATAGTGGCTTCCCCCTATGACTCTTGTGTTTTTTAAGCTTTCCTCTGTCAGCTCATGTTGTACTTGTCCTTGTCTGCTTGGCTTCCTTCACTTAGCATAATTTTCTCCAATTCTTCCCATGAGATGATGTGCTTCATGCATTCATCACTGCTTTTTAGCCATGTGCTCTACTCCATTGTATGCATGCATCAGAGCTTTTTAATTCTTTCATCATTTGATGGAAATTTAGATTGTTTCCAGTTAATTGCAATTGTGAACTGCACCGCAATGAACACTGGAGCACAGATGTCTGTTTGTGGTCTGTTTCTTACTTTTTCTTGGTATGTGCCCAGGTATGTTCCCTTGTTACAGGTATCATAGGTCATAGGGTAGTTCAATTTTTATTTGCTTTAGGTATTGAAAAATCATTTTCTATAAAGGCTTCCATAGCTACAGGACCACCAGCAATGGATGAGACTTCCTTTCTCATCACCTTTCCTCCAATACTTCATGCTTTCTGGGACTTAGAATTGGGTTATCTTTGAGGGTATTGGGTGCTATTATATAGTTGCTTTAATTTGCATTTCCCTTATGGCCAATGATCTGGAATGTTTTCTCATATGCTTATTGGACATTCAGATATATATATATATATATATATATATATATATATATATATATATCCCCTTAATGTAAGTTAGTATTGTAGTTTTGGTAATAAGGTCTTTGTCTTTTTCTGATGTGCCATTGCTAAGGATATTTTACCAGTCTCTTATTACCCTCTTGATTAAGTATTTCGATATACAGAAGTATTTTATCTTCATTATGTCCCACTTGTAAATTTGTGCTTTCTCTGTGTTTGTGTCCTTTCCTTTTTTTATAGTCTAATTATTCCCTATGCCAGAGTTATTAGGTTTGTTCTAATTCCTTTATTGATGGCCCTAAAATTTGGAGGTTTAACCTTGAGGTCTGTGATCAACCTTGAATTTATTCTTGTGAGGTAAGGCATGGAGTGAGGTAAGGATCTTGCTTCATTTTTCCAGTGGTATATATCTATTTTGTCTAACACCACTTGTTGAAAAAGAGTTCTGCTTCCTATTTGGCGTTTTTGGGGCCCTTATAAAAGATTGTTTGTATACATGTTATAATTTTATTTCTGGATTCCCAGCTCTTTCCATTGGTCTGAGCATTTGTCATTATACCAGTACCATGTTGTATTGATAACTGGTTGCATAATAGGTGCCTAAGTCAGGTAAAGCAAGCTCTCCAGCTTTGTCTTTCTTCTGGAGGAGTTGTCTATTTCTGGGCTTATTCCCTCTCCATATAAAGATCAGTCAGTTTTTCTAATACTTTATAGGGAAATGATTGTATTTGTACTGGAATAGCATTAAGCTTATATGGTGCTTTGGATAGGACTGACATCTTTACTATATCGAGTCTTCTGATCCACAAGCATCAGATAGTCTTCCATTTGTGGAGATCACCTTTGGTTTCTTGTTAAAGTGTTCCATAGTTTTCCTGGTACAAATCTTTTGGGGTTTGGGTTAAGTAAATGCTTAGATATTGCAATTGTGCTTGGCTATTATGAAGCATTATATCTTTTTGATCTCCTCTTTCATAGTCTCATCCATGGTTTACATAAACAAAATAGACTTCTGTTTTTGATCTTGTTTGCTGCAACACAGAAATATTCCTCTAATGTATCCAGCACCCATCTTGTGGACCTTTAGGAATGTTTAATATATAAAATCATATCATTATCTGAATTACAATCACTTCACCTCTTCTTTGCCCAGAAGAATACTTGTGTTGTCTTTCCTATGCCTTCTTTTCACCATTGAGCCAATGTAATCTTGGGGACTGTTTTCAATGTGTTGGCCTCTGGATGGAGTTGTTCTATGTGATGGTCTATTCTTTATGCTCACTGAATGTTGTTTATCTGACCATGATGAGTCAAAGAGAATTTTTTTGGTAGGGCTCTGTTTCTTTCATTCTTTCTTTCTTTTCTTTTCTTTTTTTTTTTTTTTTTTGGCATCACTGCCCTTTGGTGGTCATGGGAGCTACCCAACGCTGCTCCTGTGAGCCACTGCTGGATTTGAACCGCCAAGCCCATGAGCCGCAGTCCCACGCTCAACCACTTACGCCACCGGGACTCAGCCCCGAGCTCGGTTTCTTTTAACATATTCTTTTCCCAGAAATCTCTTCTCCATCTACCTTAATAGTTTGGTGGGGTTGTTGTTGTTCTATTTTCAAAGATGTTACTCCACTCTCTCCTCTTCTTCATGGTGTCTGCTGATGGATTTAAACATATTCTTATTTGGGTATCTTTATAGTGGACTGCATTTTTGTCCCTAACTGTTGTTATGATTTTCTCTTTTTCATTAAACTTGGGTAGTTTAACTATTATATGTACGGGCAAATTTCTCTTGATTCTGTCTAGTTGGTGAACTGAAGAGTTGCCTGATTCTTATTCATTAACTTGGGGAAGTTTTCCTCTAGGAATTCCCTCATTATATTTGTTCTTGACTTTTTTATTGTATTTTTTCTGGTAATCCCATTATTTGAATGTTGTTCCTCTTCATAGCATCTAACATGGTTCTCAAATTTCCTTCAGGTTCTCTGTTTATCTTGTTTGACTGACTTTTCCGTTTTTTGAAGTCTGCCTCATTATCTTACATGTCACTGGTTTGTTCTCTGCTTATTTCAGTCTCTGTGGGGGAGGCTGTTAACTAGTTAATTGCTTTCATTGCCTTGTCCCTTAAGTCATGTATTTCCCTTTGCTGCCCGTCCCTTAATACCTGAAATTCATTTTGGTTCTCCTCCCTTAATTCTTGTATTTCACTTTGGTGCATGGCATTTTTCTCCTCTATCATTTCATCCTTTTCTTGTATTGCTTCCATCACATCCTGTATGACTCCAGGTTGCATTTTGGAGATTTCTTTCTGTGGTAGCTCAACTTCTACTTCTCTTATGTGCATTGCTAAACCCAGGATTTCCTTCGGCACTGCATTTTGTTTCTCCTGTTTTTATTCACTGAGGTTGTTGTGGCTGCTTCCTCTCCGTGTGCTGTTTGGAAGGAGCCTGACACCATTGTGGGGAGTCAAAGACCCCTCAACTCTCTCTTTGTGAAGTTGCTAGGAATGCCTCTGCAGAATGCCTATAGCCACTGTGCTGGGAGGTCTGGCTGTTTCTTTGTCACACTGGTATTCTACACCATCCTTAGACAGCTGGGATTGCCTATTTGGAGAGCACGTCTCATGTCCCTCTCATGGAAAACATCGGGGCGGTTGTGAGCAGTGAGGATAGCACTGTGCATGGCGTGTTGGATGACAGATGAGCAATCCCAATAACTAGTTGTTTCTGACTCAGAGACACCATACATTACAGAGTGAACTACCCCAATGGTTTCCAAAGCTGTAAATCTGTATAGAAGCAGATCGCCCTATTTTTCTCCCATGTAGGATTGCTTGTGAATTCCTACCTCAAATCTATTGGTTAGCAGTACAGCACTTTAGCCTCTATTATCAGGAGTCTACTTGTTTTTGTGCTATTGGTATTGATACTCACTGCTTTCAAGTCTACTCTGACTCAGAGAAACACTATAAAACACTATAAAACTGCCATTATGGGTTTCTGAGATTTTAAATTAAAAAATTGACCTATAATTAATATGCCATACAATTCAATAACACAATCATATCAAGAAGGGGTGTTCAATTTGTGCTACATCAAACTTAAAACCTTTTCTTCCTTCTAGTAGACATTGATGTTGTGCCACCCCACCCCACCCCACCCCCATTTCCTCTACGCTATCCTTTTGTGTCACCAGGCACTCACTCATCCAGCAACTGATTTCATATATGCACATATCCCAGTTTAAACCAACTGGCAACAATGACTATATAAAACAGAAATATTTCATTCTCAGAGAAACAAAAATCCTCAACAATTTAGAGTACACTCACATTTTGTTCACAATCACAAACAATTTAGAGTCATTCACATTGAGTTCACAAAGAGATCAAATGACAAGGTTTTAACATCCCAATCTAAGTACAGTTACTAAAATACACTTTTTCTGGCATTGAGAAGATATTGTAGTATGATGACTACTCTTGACATTGCTAACTGCAAGGACAGTACTTAGAACTGCTACCTTTTATATCGGAGAAACGCGAGGCTTTCTCCTCTCCTAAAGATTTACAATCTCAGACAGTTCTCCATCAACTCCATTAGCAGAGAGTCTGTTTTTTTGTTTGTTTGTTTGTTTTGTCTAACAGTAAGGTTCCTGATTTATGCCCAGTGGGAAATCAATCCATGTCAGGATCCTCCGGTGTCTGCTGGAAATAACCTACAATTTTCAGGAAATCAGTATCTATTTTAAAATTAAGATCAGTTTTAAATAATGAACAATATATGATTGTGCATTAAATATTGAATAATGATTGTACAAGCTTTCTTAAGTATATAAAAAATCCATAAATAGTAGTACTTTTTAAAAAATGTAAGCAGACCCCAAAACTTAGTTCTGCAGAATTTCTGGATGGGTTCAAATTGCCAACTTTTCCTTGAGCAGACAAGACCTTAACCATGGGACCATCGAGGTTCCTTGAGGAAAAGGTAGGCTATTCACTTAGGGAATAGAAGACATCCACTTTGGAGGAAAAAAAATAGAAAATGTTGATGAAGCTGAAATTTAACAAGCAGGTCCTTATGCAGATATTGGTGGAGTTAATTCTCATAACTATGTTTGGGGTTTCACCTAATTTTGTTTGGTCTAGCCTCTTTTCTCTGTAGAGATGCTGAAACATTGTTCCTTACATATTTGTCTAAATTTATGTTAAAATGTGAAAGCCACGTATGAAAGGAGCATGGGAGATGATGCATTGGGCACATAAGAAGCAGTCAGTGCTACCAGCCATCTTGCTCACCTCTGGATAAACCCTCTGGCTTAGAGCAAATAACCTGGAATCTTTTGTTTCACATGGGAAATCTAAGTAATAAGAAATAAGATTTGGTTCTTTAAATACATCTAAACTCCAACAATTTCTGATATTTTAGAAATTGCTGAATATCTTTGTACACAGTAGAGGGGCAGTAAAAAGAAGAAAGTCCATTTTGTTGTACATGGACTTCCTGTGAGTTGAAATTGACTTGCTGGTTTCCAACCACAAAGAGCAACAACGTTTTTCTATGAAGCAATTATCTTGATTGTCATAGATTTATCAACTTTTCTATGTATTTTTATATTCATCTCTTTATAATTGTGCCTAAAGGGGGAATTTTCTTTTTAAAATATAGTTTGGAGCACTGGCAATATAACTCATAGGACTTAAGTGATATGATTTATATGTTCTTATTTTAATAAATCTGTAAGTTAAGGATTATAATATCTGGTGAAAAGATTATGGTAATAACAAAATAAGATAACACAAACATGTATAAATTTAAAGCCTTTGTGGCAGTCATGTAGTCTGGTGCCAATTTGACTAAGAGTGTGGAGTGGAGTCTAGTTTGTCAATCTGAAGATAACCAATGAGACCTCTGTGTGGGCATGGCTCTCCCTGAGAATTCTGGGAAATCACACTATATTTCCCCCGGGATATGAGACCATCAACTCAGTCTCTGGGAGATGCTCTTCTGACAAGACAAGATGATAGCATGCTGAGAGACCCTGAGTCCTGGAGGAGCCAGAGGAGAAGCCACATGGGCTTACTCTGATGAAACTGACCTCTGGGGTCTGGGAAGTCACGGAGAGACCCTGTCAGTGCTGATATGCTTCTACCACTGGGTACACAAGACTCTGCACCCACTGGCCTGTGATTGTCCTGGTGTGATTTCATGTTCTTTGTGACTCTGAAGAGGACTTATGGATTGGTATCAGGCATAAGGGCTAATATTAGAATTATGACCTTGAACTGGACTGCACTGGGATGTTTTCTTGATGTATAGTTGCTCTTGTATATAAAACTCTCCCTTAGATACATATGCCTGTCTATGAATTTGTTTCTCTAGCCTACCCAGACTAAAGCAGATCTGAACAAAACCATTAACACAACTCTAATATAATCAAATATCCTACTCATTGTTTTCATTTTGTGGTTTCCAAGTCATGTTTTGATAAAAAATTACCAAAACACTGACAAGTGCTTACTTTTCAATTTTAAAATAAAGTCAGTATTTTCCTTTATCATAATAATTGTAACTGTTTTATTGGCATGAAATTCACTAAATATACATATTTCGATATGTACATATGTACATTTCGATATACATAGTTCGATAATATTAAGATTTTTTTTTCATAATACATTAAAGTACAATTTGATTTCCAGAAAATTGGCTTCTATAGCTACCATAGTAAGCCATACATAAGGACACTCTGCAGGAATTGTGTTGGCACAGTGGTCATTATTTTCCTCTGCCACCTGAAGGTAGTATTTTGAAATGCTCAGCTGCTCTATGAAGGAGACATGTAGCAGCCTGCCTCTATATAGAATGCAAGTATCTTTGAGACTCGAAGGGACAATTCATCTGTGCCCTATTGAGTTGTTTCTAATATAAACTGACTCCATAGCAACTGGTCCATCTCTCTGCTAATGACAGCAATAAACTGTTGATAAAATATATATTAAAAGAGATGAACTTAAAAACTTATAGATAACCAGAAGTGGTCAAAAACTGAAGAGAAAGAAAGCTTGGAAGAAGAAAATCCAAGCTGTTTAGCTGGAACAAAGACTCTGAATTCATAATGTGAGGTCGCCAGAGTGAGTGCTCATTGAGAAGGAGACAGTATCAAATACACAGAATAGTCTGACTCCTTAACTGTAGACTGACTTCTCAACTGTGCACAAACAGGTCAACCTGTGGGAAGACATGGCAGGAAACCGTGTTAAGAAGGATAAACTTGCTGAATAGAGAGTATTGTAGAAACGGAGTTAGAAGTACAAGTTTTGCTGAGTTAGATAATCTTGCTAACATCTCCAAGTCAGTGAAAATCAAGCAATTCTGTCTCTTTTAGCGCAATGGACTCATGGAAAATCTTAGCCAATAAATATGACATAACACAAAGAAAAATTATCTACATCCTAGTTAAGAGAGAAGCCTTGTGGGTCTCCACCAGCTATGACACAAAATGTGTGTTTCCCATCACCAGAAGCAAAGTAGTAAGATGATATCCAAAATTGCAAAGAATAAAGAAATTTACTTGAGCCACCAGTTCATCTGCACAGAGACCAGAAAAACTAGATGTGTGTGGCAGTCATGTGTTTATGTTAATTTTATGATTGAAATGTAGGTGTGGAGTCTAGCCTGTTAATCTGGAGATAGCCATTGAGTAGCTAATGTGGACTCTATGTGGGCATGGCTTTCTTCTGAGACCTTTGGGAAATCTCATGATATTTCCCTCATGGAGATGAGAAACTATCTCCCCAGTTGTTGGGAGTTAGTCTTAAAGACGAAGAATCACAGATAATACAAGATGGCAGCATCCAAGAAGCTGGAGGAGCTGGAGGAGAGACCACATGGCTTTGCCCCAATGGAGCCAGACCTCTGAAGCTGGAGAGGCCACATGGAGACATCTACTAGCAATGAGTTTCTTATGCTGTTGATGGACCCTGAGCCCTGGAAGCGAAAAGCCATGTGGAGACCCCTGCCAGCACGGGGATTCTGCACCCACTGACCTGTGAGTCGGAAGGAGACTTTATAGACTGATTTGGGGCATATGGATTAATATCAGACTTATGACTTTGTACTGGACTGGATTGGGATGCTTTCTTAATGTCCTATTTCTCTAATATATAAACCATACTTTTATATCCATATTCATGTCTATGAAATTTGTTCCTCTAGTCTACCCAGACTAACACAATCGGGCTCCCACCACTGACCAGTCTGACCACCTTACAGGAATCATAATTGGTCCTGAATGAAATGAGAGGAAAGCAGAACTCAAGATCTTTAAAAAGGGGAGAGAAAGAAAGCAAACTGAAACACTAGAGAGACAGAGGACTCTGTGAGATTCATGCTTTGAGGCATTCATGAAATCTACAAACAAGTCTATCTATCCCCTGAGATTATTTCTGAGCAAAATAAGCAGATGACCTATAAAATCACTCCCCTGCAGAAAATAATTGGTGCGAGACCTAGAGATCAAAAATTGCTCAAAAGTAGTGATGAAAATTAAAAGGTCAAGGAAAATAAAATATTGGAAAGAAAACAAACTGCATACAATTAAAATGAATCCTGGCTTAATGTGATAAATGTAACTAATATCATTGAACAATTTGTGTGAAAATTGTCATGGGAACCTAATTTGTTATAAACTTTCTTCAACAGTGCAACAAAATGGTAATTTTAAAAATTCATATTTTAAGTGTAAAAATTACGTATTAGGATTAAAGGTATGTGGATAGCAGTAAAACTAGCCCCTGTAAAGCTTAAAATAATTCCTCCCCATTCCTCTGTAATTTAACCACCCATAGAACAAAATTCAACCTTTCAATGGAGGCAAGCAAAATACGACAGAATTTCTACATCTCTGGTTTTATATATATATATGCTCAGGAAAATCCCTAGGTATGTAAGCAAACTGGGAAATGTCATATCTCATGAATAAAAAGAAAATGATAGGTAAAATTATAAACAATGATGACTACAGCAGAGGAAATACACATGAGCTTTAAAAATTTTATACAACCACTATTTTATTAGATTATGAATGTGATAAACTAAAATGAGGCACTGCGAGAGATTTTCAAACTCAAAAAAAAAATTCAAAACCAAACACTGTCAAGCTGATTCCTACACGTAGCGACCCTATAGGACAGGGGGGGACTGCCGCCTTGGGTTTCCATGAGGATAATAGCTCTTTCCAAGAGTAGAAAGTCTGAACCTTAAAAAAAAAAAAAAAGGCAAATTGAAATCACTTCTATTGACAAGTGTCTCCGTTTTCCATGTAATTTAGAATGCAAAGTTGAAAAACCGATTTGCTATCTTTGTCATAGGTATGAAAGTGGTATGAATTTTTATTTTATACCTTCAGGGTAAAAGTTGTATCCATTTTAATTAATTAATAATGGTTTTAATAGAATTAATAGTGATCTAATTATTTAAGGGAGCACTCATGAAGGGGTTCATTAACTGTTGCTCTGCTAATTGAGAATCCAGACTTTAGAACCCACCAAGTGCTCTGAGGGAGAAGGATAAGGTTTTTTGATCCCATCAAAGATGCATATCCTTGATAATAATTGGGATCAGTGGTACCCTGCAAAATTACTCTCGGTGAGACCCATCTGAATTGCACTGGACTTGGCTTTGGTAACAATCTAAGACTTCATTAGCCTTTTTGAGAAAGATGAAAAAAAACTGATTCGAAGATATTCTGACAATGTAATGTGATTTATTTTTTTTTTACGAAAAGACTGCATTTGAATCAGACACACACTCATCATTTTAGGAGCCTCCCTTAAAGCTTAGAATCAATTCATAAATTCAGAAGTTATTGCCTGAAATATTAAAAGTTCAATTGCTTATTTTGATGAACACCTTTATTTGAATTAATGAGGTTTAGAGAAATATAATAAGTAAAAATACCAACTGCTTTACAAACATGAATGTCTGGAAATGTGGGTACAAACATTTTTGTAGTTGTGAAATCTGAGGGTAAATAAAGGAAAATGGAAATCTTACTCTGATCTTTTATCGGTAAATCCTGTGTGTGTGTGTGTGTGTGTGGTTTGTATCTGTGTGTTTAAATGGTAAATGGTGATCATTTTTACCAAATGACATGGTTCTTTATAATAAACGTTTTAAATCATCTGGATTTTGTTATGATACAAGAATAAGCTAAATATTATTCATGACAAATATCAAAAATTAGAGGTTTTAAAATTATAGATCAGATTCTATGGATAGAATTTCTTCTGATTATTGGTGCATATGTAAAAGGAAATTAGATTCAAAGATATAAGTCATTGTTTTCATCACTTTCAATTAAAACATGACATTTTCTTTATAACATAGTATCTCTATGGTAGATTCCTCTTTGGGAAATTATTCAGGTTAAACATATTATTTGGGGCTGAGCCCCAGTGGTGTCATGGTTGAGTGCAGGACTGCGGCCCACGGGCTTGGTGGTTCAAATCCAGCAGCGGCTGTCCAGGAGCAAGGCTGGGTAGCTCCCACAACCACCAGAGAGCAGTGTTCCCCCACCCCCCCAAAAACATATTATTTGGACAATATTTGTATAAACATTCTCAAACTTCCAATTTTAACAAGTGTAATAGCTTTGTTCTCTCATTCATGTTCTAAATTTATATATAAAGAATATTATAATTATTTTTCTGAATTTGTTACTTTTGTGTTAATTAATGTACTTAACAATATCTCCAATATTAAAATAGCTTAATTACAAATAATAGAATATATGCCTAGTAAAGGTATTTTCAGAAAAATGAATATAATATATAAAGTATTAATAATCCATTTTTTATCAATATTTTCGATATGACTCTCAGTTTCAGCTATAGCTTTATCTGTTTATGGGGTGAAAAGAAATAATGCATGCAAAGCTTTTAGACCAAAGCCTGCATATAGGACAGAGCTTATTTAATATTTATAGAAATTTATTATAACACATTTGTAATAGTCCACAGCTAAGAATATTTGTACACAAACATATGAAAAGCTCAATGAAAGACAAATAATTTAACATTTTTTTCACCAGGAAACTATCTGTTAAAGTTATTCTTTATAATTTAGCTTAATGACAATTATTGATATGATTTTCAGAGAATCTGGAATATTCTGGTTAATTTAATTCCATATAACCACCTAAATATTATCAATCAGAATTAATTTAAACTTAGTGGGATATAGATAACTGCTTGTTTTATAAATGTTTGTATTGTATTTATGCATGAAGTATGAATATTTGATTAAGATATAATTCAATATTAAAAAATTAAGTCACCACAGCAGTTTTCAAACATTGAATTGACAAATTTTGTGTTATATAGATTTCACATTTATAAGAAAAATGTTGTTTCTTTTTACTGAATCTACTGACCAATCAATTGAAATATTTTTAAAGTTATAATTTAGAAGTACAATTTCTTTTTTATTACCAATTTACTTTTTACAAAATTTAATGATTTTATTGATGTATAATTCATATATCATTCCAGTCTATTAAGTATAGTAAACACATATTTGATTTTCAGCAAAGTCTATTCTACAAGTTTCTTTTTTCATGTATTCGTTATTGTGTTCCCATTTCTCTCTCACCTCTGCTGCTACAAATACAATAAAATATTAATCCAGTTTGTGATAGTTACATAATATGGGGTCAGTTTGAGACATGGGAGTGAGAGAGTGGGGTTTAGTCTGTCAATCAGGTTGCAGCATGATGACTTTATATGGAGACAACGAGATAAATAGCTCACTCAAGGCAAGGCACTGGCTCACTCCCTATGAGATAAACTAGCTGACAAGACGCAGAGAGCTAGGCTAAGCCCTGGAGCTGCAGAACCCAAGTGGAGATGCCTGCCAGCACAGAGACATCTCTACCGCCACTGGATCCACAAGATTTCCACCACTGGCCTGTGATCTTTTGGCATTTAGTGTCATTGCATGTGTTTTGTGATTCTGAAGAGGAACTTATAGATTTATATTGGACAAATGGGCTAATGTAGGACTTATAGACTTGACCTGGACTGCGCTGGGATATTTTCTTCATGTGCAATTAGTCTTATATATAAACCTCTTTTCTATACACATATGATTCTCTTTGGATTTGTATCTCTCTCATCCCAGACTAACACACAGTTGCTGTCTCTGAAGATTTACCTATCATGAATTTAATATAAACAAAAATATCTTCCTTGTAAGAGTAATTTGTTCTAAAGCTCTCTTACATAAATAGGTAAGTAAAAGTAAATATCACTAGGAAAAGACATTGCTGAGTGTATTGTATTATATATTCAAACATAAGCCAACCGAAATATCAGCTAAGGCACCTAATTTTACCACAAAAATCTGCATTAAAAATGTGCTGGAAAAATGCAGTTTGTATGGTAATTCCTAAATTCTTTAACTTTGCAATCATATAGAATAATCTACATTTTGAATTCATTCATTCCTTAAAATGCAGAAAACTCTAGTTGTGAGACAACAGAAAAAATACATTTAAGTGTGTATAATACCTAGAATAAATATTGACAAACCTTTGGCATCGGCAGAATGACTCAATTTGGTAATAAAGAAAAGGAATAGCTTTTCCAGAATCAGTTTTCAGTGTTCACTCTATGTGTTAGACCAGGTAGGCTAGAGAAGCAACCACCAGCCCCCATACACACACACACACACACATATACACACACATATATATATACATATATAAGAAATAACTTTATTTCAAGATTTAATCATACATCAATAAATCATCTGAGCCCAATCTAACTCAAGTCCCTAAGTCTTGATACTATTCCATAAACCTGATACTAGTTTAACAGTTTTTCTTCAAACTCACAGCCACATGCAATGATACATAGTGCAGAAGGATCATGGGCTGGTGTGTGACTGTGGTGTGGGTCCAATGGAGGTTCCCGCATCACAGGGCTTGTACTGGCCTCAGTGTGGCTCATCTACAGGAGTTGAAGGCAGATAGAGGAGGACTGGACTTGAGAGAGCTATTAATTTGAGTTGCACTTCCAAATAAGTTCATCAAGCTGGGACCTGATTCACAGGCTAAACTGTACTCGTATCTCCCCTACTTGTGCCATGTTTGCAAAATAAAACCTAATTATCACATTCTAATATAAATATCACTCTTACAGAGGACAATTTAAACGAAAATAAACCTGGATTAAATTATTCATGATGATCTTGTTTCTAAACTTCCTGGAGAGATCTCAATATTGAGATCTCAAGTTTTCAAATAAAGGACAGAGAATTTTATAAGTAGATAATCCTCACTTTCAGATCAGAGTAGCATTTAGACTTCACTATTATAGTTGCTTAAAGTAAAATATCTAGTGGATTTTAACTAAAATGATAAAATAACAAAATGTTTATGGTGGCATGTGCTGCCAATGTGGACAAGACAGCCCAGTTTCTATCCCCCCACCTTCAAACATATGTATCTTACTACATATCAGTTAGAAAGAGTTGAGATATAAAAAACAAGAAAATAAAACTGCTGATAACCGAAGACTATTCACATTCTGCATTCTTTTTTTTAAATCCAAGTGTTAATCATATAATTGTGTTAAATGTGATAACTACCACTTGTCTGTCAATTTATTGTACTATGATGATGTGTATTGGTGTGATGTTGAAAGCTGGATCAGTGGTATTTAAAATGCCATAGGGTCACCTAATGTGACAAAAGAAAACAAAATAACAAGGAAAAACAATGTCCAGAAACAAATAATAAAAAAGAAAAACCTGTAAATAGATCAAGGTCTGTTTGTTGACCTCTAGGAGTGTCCTCTGGTCAAGTTCAATGGGGCTCCATGCTCTGAACCTAAAGTCTATCCTTGGCACTTCCTCAAGACGCCCAAACTCTGCTCCCCCCACTGCTCTGCTATACGTCCCTAGTGTTTTACCTTAGTGTGGAGGGGTCCTACCAGGTGCAATCCCTACACTGTGTCTCCAGTGTTGTTCCCTGTAGGGTCATGGGTCGGCGAGGGACTTGTGTCTCATGGTGGAGCCAGCCATATGGTTCTGTGTGTTGACTCTTCTGAGTGGGAATATTTTCCTCAAGGTTGGTGGGCAAAGTTATGCTCCACTCTCTCTTCCTCTCCCTTCATTTGCTCCCAGTAGACTCCAATCAGGCATGTCCTTCTCCCTGAGCGGCAGCTTCATTGCTGTCCTCTAAAGTAAATTTGGCATTCCATGATGCTCACCTTCCTGATATGATCGCTGAAGACAAATATGTGCATAAGCATCCATGGTGAAGAAAGTTGATGGTGCTGGGCTATCAAGAGATATAGCAACTGGGTTCTTAAAAGCTTGAAAGTAAAAATGCTGCCATCTTGCTCAGAAACAACAAAGCACACATGAAAAAAATACACCTGCCTGTGTGACCACAAGGTGTTAAAGGGATCAAGAACCAGGCATCAAAGAACATAGCATCATATCATTTTGTGCCCTACTTCCTGATATGATCAGTAAAGAAGAATATATGCATAATCAAATGTGGAAAAGAAAGCTGATGTTGCCCAGCTATCAAAATATATAGTGTCTGGAGTCTTAAAGGCATGAAGGTAAACAAATAACCACCTAGCTCAGAAGCAACAAAGCCCAACTAGAAGTAGCATACCAGCCTATGTTATAACAAGGTGTTTAAGGAATCAGGTATCAGGCATCAAAGAACAAAAAATATATATATCATTATAAATGAGAAGATATACAGGATGGGGACCCAAAGTCTATCTATAGGTAACAGACATCCCCTTACAGAAGGGTCTCAGGGAAGAAATGAACCAGTCATGGTACAGTGTAACAATGATGAAACATACAACTTCCCTCTTGCTCTTCAATGCTTGCTTCTCCCCACTATCCTGATCCCAATTCCACCTTACAAATCAGGCTAGACCAGAGTATCTACATTGGTACAGATTGGAACTGGAAACATAAGAAATTGAGGGCAGATTATCCCTTCAGGATCAGTGGTGAGAGTGGCGATACCAGGAGAATAGAGGGAGGTGGGGTAGAAAGGGGGAACAGATTATAAGGCTTTACATATAACCTCTTCCCTGAGGTATGGACAATGGGGAGGTGGTTGAAAGGAGACATTGGACAGTGTATGACAAAGTAATAATAATTAATAAATTATCATGGGTTCATGAGGGAGAAGGGAAGGGGGAGAGAGGGGAAAAATGAAGAGCTGATACCAAGGGCTTAAATAGAAAACATATTTTGAGAATGATGAGGGCAACAAATGTACAAATGTGTTTGGCTTACAATGGATTGATGGTTGGATTGTGAAAAGAATTTTCTGAGCCCCCAGTAAAACTATTCAAAAAAATCTTAAATACTTGTAGCACAAGAAAACTGTTACAAGTGATGTATAAAGTTTAATAGTAAAGTAGTTTCAAAGTGCCACATCACATACAAGGAACAGTTAATTACTTTGAAATCTTTTGTTTCCAGATCATGGGTAAAGGACCTTTGTTGATACTTATATACACTCTACTTTTATTTCCCTTTCAGACTTTTACTGGACTAATGTAATGGTTTACCAGATAATAAGTTTTTAACTTTGTGTTTTCAAGGGTAGGATTATATCAAAAGAAATACTACAAGAAGAATTTTTAATAAATAAAGTTTAGCATCCCATCAAGCCTAAGCATCTACATTTCATTAATCCAGCAACAAAAGTTAAGTTGCTTTTATCCACTATGGATTTTCCTTTAATGTCTAAGAAGATAATGAATAAAACAGAATTGTAATTATTACTTTTGATTTTCATCATTTTCATTCTATATGAATACATTTTTTCATAAATATTCATAAAAGAAGGGCCTTCAAAAAGGTCATGGAAAAATAGAATTAAATCGTGATGAATCATTCAATGGACTTTTTAGAGTTCCCTGTGTGTGTGCATATATCTCACAAAATTTGGCATGTAGTATACACTCAGTAATTATGAATGGCTATGATCATAATAATTATTGTCATCCCTTTCTATTTGTCTACATGGCATTTATCTGAATTTTGTTTGTATAAAGATGGATCGAATGACAGGGTGGCAAATCAAACTGAAGGTTAGGAATTCATCAGTTTATGGAGCATGTCTCTGTTTTGTTTGTTCTCAGTTACTTTGGATAGAAAAAATGAAGCACATTGTCTCAGGATCTGCAGCATGTCAATGTCTGTGACCAGGGGAGGGACTAGTCAGAGGACCAGGTTGGCACATCTCAGATGACAAAGTATACTTTGATCTTGGACAATGAATAACCATCTTGGATTTTCTTACTCTTTCCCCATGGAGATTTTGCTTGAAATAATAATAAAAAAGACACTGCTTAAGCAGGAAATATTTTTAAGTGGTGTCAATTGCTATCAAAAGCTTTTAAAAATTGAGATTAAAATTGGAAAGTACAATCTTTTACTTTTCTAAATTGCATGACCTTATAAAATTAATAACCTAACAAGATTTGCTTTATTTATTTACATGTAAACTTACCTGGTTGATTCATTCCAACACAAAATGCTATAATCCTAATTGTAGTTCAATGAATGTATTTAAATACTAAAACTCTAGGTGTGTGTAAAAGAAAGAGGCATTTTAAGCAACTTAAACAATTTAGGATACAAATCATAACTATTTCCCTCTCTTGTCTAGACTCATCTTCATAATATACTCTTACATTTTTCAGATTTCATGAAGTGGACACTATCTGAAATTATATAATAAGTATCATTGTTAAGTACATATTTTATTGCTGAAATAATTGTCAAAAATATATTTACCTGTGTTTTACTGACTATGCAAAGATACTTGATTTTGTGGGTTATTATACATTACTGATAATATGAAGAATGGAAACTCTGGAACGTATAACTTTGCTGATAAAGGACCTGTGCATAGAAGAGACGGTGATTCCAATAGGAAAAGGGATTACTTCATTTTTCAAACTCAACAAAGATGTGCATCAGAATTGTATCCTTTTGCCATACCTATTCAATTTTATGCTTTGCAAATAATCAGAAAAGTTGTATTAGCTGAAGAAAACGACAGCTTCAGGATCAAAGGAAGGCTCATTGCCCACCGAGATATGCAGAAAACACAACCTTGCTTGCTGAAATTGGGAGGGCTTAAAGGATTTGCTGATGAAGATCAAGGATGGCAGCCTTCAGTATGGATTACAACTCAAGGTAAAGAAAACTCAAATCCTCGCAAATCGATCAATAGGTAATATTCTGTTATATAGGGCAAAGGCTGAGCTTGTCAATTACTTTGTGTTGCTTAGATTCACAGTTATTTTTCATTTAAGTAGCAATCATAGGTCAAGGCTCATTGCAGTGGGTAAAGCTGCTGCACAAAACCTCCTCAATGTGTTGAAAAGCAATAAGCAAGCCATTAGGACTTATGTTTGCCTGACTCAAGCCATGTTTTTCCCCCTCACTGGGTCACATGTATATGAAAGAGGGACATTGAATATTAAAGACTGGATTGATGCATTTCAATTATGACCCTGGTGAAGAATATTGACAAACTATGGATTGCCAAATAAATAAATACATCTCTTGAGAGAAGTAACGTCAGAATGTCTCTAGAGGCAAGAGTGCCTTACTTCAGACTTATTGTCAAGAGAGATCATTCTCTAGATAAATACATCATTCTTGGTAAAGGAGAGAGAGAGAGAGGAAATGTAGTGACCTCCATGAGATGGATTGACAGTGGCAGGAACAATGTTCAAACATTAAAACAATTAGAGCATTAGACCCTGTTTCTTTCTGTTGCATGTAGTGACTATACAAGTTGGAATTGACTAGATTGAACTTAACAATAACAACATTAAATCTCTACTTAGTACAAAAAAAATTCTGAGAAACTAGATTATATGAAGAAGAATGTGGTATCAGGTTAAAAGGATAACTTATTAACCATTTTGAATGTGTCAGATGACATATCCTGATTTGCTGTAAGTGAAAAAGATTTGGAGTACTTAAATCCAGTGCCTTCAGTATGGATTATCTCTTGGTATAAAGAAAATAAAATTGCTAAAAATTGAACCTAACAGCAGTATCCTTAGAAATTAGGAAACTGTAGAATATGTCAAGGATTTCATTTTACTTGAATTCAAATCATTTTCCCTGATACCTATAATCAGGAAATTCCTTTTCTTCTGAAACGTTCTCAATAGGCCCTAGCTTAAGATTTGATCCACTGGTTTTATCCACACAGGATTTTCCCACTTCTACCACCCATCCTTGATAAAAATTTACTTTCCTCTCTGTAAAAGTCTCACTAGTTTGACTTCTCTAGAGAGTCCAGTTATTAAATTAAATAGTCACCACTTTGTAATCAAGCCAGTGAATACTTTAGTACTTAGTGATAGTCTTTGGAAGTAGAGAAAGCAAGACTTTGGACAAATTATCAGGAGGGTTTGTCCCCTGCAGGACATCCCAACTGGTAAAATGAAGGGCCATGAGAAAGGAAGAATCCTTTAGGACAAAAGGATGGATTGACATGGTACCTATAATTAGCTTCAATTCAGAAAGAAACCTGAGGATGCCCTGGGACCGGATATGCCTGTTGCCTTTAAAATGCCTGATTCCAGTTTGTAATTTTCTAGAAATATTCAGGCAAAAAATTTGAGAAGTTGCTCTTTGGATTAAAAAACCACCAAAAACTTATGAAAAATGGTCACTGTTCTAAGTTCTTTGTATGGATTATCTCATTTAATAATAACCCCAAACATTAGCAAACCATTTTTAAGTGTGTCCCTATTTTAAAGAAGACACAAAATAGAAAATGAGAGAAGTTGAGAAACATCCCAGATGGCAATTTGTAGGTGGGACTTGACTCAGTGTCATCTGACAGTGGCTGACTGTTAACCTGGGTGCGGATAAAAGTCCTGATTTGTAGTCTTCTAAATTGTGCAGTTTAACTGTGCCCATCATTGCTGATTTCTACCCACCCTGGCAATATTTCAGAACAGAAAGTTAGGAAGTAACACACAATGACTCTTATGGGTCATGAGGGATCTTAATGTCTTTCACAGGAAATGGCTTTCATAAATCTAATGGAATTTAACTATTCTTCAAGGCTCAGCTCATTGGATGCTTTCTTCTGAAATGCATGAAACAGAATGATGTTCTATTTTCTAAAGTATCCATGCTTGTCCAAATCTACTTTGACAATGAATGCATGCTTATTAAGGGTAAAGATTTAATCTCACTTATATTTATGATGACCCTGGAAAGTGCCTTACAGAGAGCAGTTTCCCATAATATCTGAAAGAATGTGTGAATAAATAAATTGATGGAAAGAACCTATAAAATGTGTAATTACTCAAATTAATGCAATGATTAAAAATAATTTTTAAACTTTTGGCAGAATAACAAAAGTAAATGACCATTTTGGACATTAGTCTCCCAGATTTTGTTTTCTTTAGTGTTATATCGCTTGCCAAACTTTTCCAAAGTTTGTATATGCAATTTTCATAAACATTTGATCATATTTTTCAAGCTCTAGAACCATTCTCATTCTTCTCTTCTAAGTTGTTCTACCCAACCATAAACGTGCTATAAACTATAGCATAAACTATAAACGTGCTGCCTCTAAGTTTCCGTCAAATTAAGTAACCTTTAACTTGCCCTGGTCCATTCAATCCCATATAAATAAATACATTCTAAAAGAGTACAATATTCAGTGAAACTATTCATTACTAAGCAAGCTAAGCTAAATTTTATTTCAAGAGACTTATGGATGAACCTTTGATTAAAGTTGAAAGGAATTTTTTTGAGATTACAGTTTTTTTCTGAAGTGATACATATATACAAATATACATATATGTAAAACCACTTTGGACTATTTTGTATTTATGTGGTAGAATACAAAATGTAAAACAGAATCTAAAGAATATAAATAATTCCCAAATAAATAAAATAAGGACCCACCCTCCATCAGCCCCCAAAAGAGAACAAAAGCTTAGCTGCTTATATACAAACCAACACTTAATGGGGTTTTATGTATTAGTTGGAAGTTTAGGGTCACAGTTTTATGGGACATCTCAATCAATTGATTGAGTACCAGTTTACAGCTTCTGTTTTAGGAAAGGTTTTCAAAATATCTATGGAAATACTGCCTCGTCTTCTAATTCTACTTTTCCATCAACGTGATGAAATCCCCTAATATATCTTAGTTCATTTTGTAGCGCTTTGGATTTGAGGCTTGTCAGAGTCATGCATGGTTTAAAAAAAGGCGCGGGGGGGGGGGGGAGTCCCTAGATGCCTACAGCAATGGAGGAAAAAAGCAAGTTAAGAATAAAAATAAAAAACCAAACGTGCTGCCATCTCATCGACTTCAAAACATACCCACACGCTAGGACAGACCGACACTACCCCCAGAGGGTTTCTCAGGTGATGAATCTCTAAAGTAAATTACTGCCATGCCTTTCTTCTGTGGAATACAGACTAGGAAGAGTAACAGAATGTGTGGCTGTTTCCTTGAGCAGGGGCTTCTTTTGCCTTGAGTTTAGAATTGACTGATACCATTTCTAAACATTGTGATCTAAGAATCTCTAGAATAATTTAGATCAAATTAGGGATAGGTGTGGAATAAGAGAAGATTAAAAGCCCAATAATTAACACACTAACCTAACTGGGAGGATATCAAAATCTTTATAAAAAATAGAATTTTTCAGGGAACAGTTGACACCCCCTGTATCTTGATATAAATATATAAGATTGAATATCTTCCTTGTTAAATTCTGTATTTCTTTCTCACTTCCATCGAGTCAAGGCTTATTCATCGCTATCTCCTGTGGGTTTCTGAGACTGACAGGGACAGGAGTAGAAGTCCAGAGTAGAGATGCTGGTGGTTTTGAATCGCAGTCCATGCTGATGGCAGTCCAAGCCCTACCCACTACATCAGCAGAAAGGTCGTGTCTGATACAGGATATCATGCTTGGTGATGGAGAAGGGTATCGAAAAAGAAGAAGATACCCGATGTGATGTCTTAGCTGGGGTAAACTAGAGAAACAAATTCATAAACATGCATATGGATACAAGGAAAGGTTTATATACAAGAGGAATGGAACATTGAGAAAGCATCCCAACTCAGTCTGGCCCAAGGTTGTAACTCCGATATTCACCCATTTGTCTTACACCAGTCTATGAAGTCTCCTTCTGATTCATGAAGTGCACTCTGATACCAGGACAATCACAGATCAGTGGGTGCAAAGCCTTGTGTATCCAGCGGCAGTAGAAGCATCCTGGCGCTGGTAGGGGTCTTCCCTTTGCTTCTCATTTCCAGGGCTCAGGTTCCATCAGCAGTATCCATTGGCAGTAGAAGCATCTCAGCACTGGCATGGGTCTCTCTGTGGCTTTTCCAGCTTCAGAGGTCTGTTTCCATCAGAGTAAGCCTGCATGGCGTCTCCTCCAGCTCCTCCAGTTCCTAGGACTGAGGGTCTATGCTGTCATCTTGTCTTGTCAAAGAACGTCTTCAAGGAATTCAATCTATCGTCTCTCATTTCCAATGCGAAATGCTGTGAGTTTTCCCAGAATTCTCAGGAGAAAACCTTGTCCACACAGAAGCTTAATTGGTTATCTCTGGATTGACAGGCTAAACTCCACCCCTCCACAGCCAGTGCTGAAATTGACCCAGATCCGAGACTGCCACAAGATGAATTAACCCCGTTCCTGCTACAATAGGCTCCAGCATAAGGAGTCTGAGGACGGAGTGCGATCAGGCATTGTTTCAACCTGCTGTTCACAGGGCTGCTATGAAGATCCTTCAGAAAGGAATTGAAGATCCCTGACAACTATCGAACTGCCTCATCTTTCTTCCATGCAGAAACTGGTGGGCTTGAACAGCCAACCTTCTGATTAGTAGCCAAGCACTTCTTTACTGAACTAGCAGGGCTACTTCCTCAGATAACTAGTAAGTATCAATCTTTTGATGCTTCGGCAAACAAAAAAGGCACGTGCCTCTCTAGCTATTAAACTACACTCCATAATACTCAGATTAATGAAGAGTAGAGTCATTAAACTATTCAAAATAAATTCATCACTCTCCTAAAGGTAAGGAAATGAAGGCAGTTAGTTGAAATTCTACTTTTAATCATCCTGAGGACATAATTACTTTTCTTGATTCTATCCCTTAAGAAGACAAATAACCTCAATCATAAATATTGGGGTTTTTACAAATTAAAGCAATTCTACTCAGTCATATATGCAAAGATAACAAATGTTCTCTCAATGTTATTTTCAGATGTATTAATCAAGTTCTTTATGTGACCCAGGTAATAGTTTATTGTATTTCATAATAAGGCAAAGTTATGCTTATAGAAATTTGAATGATAAACTTGTTTATGGCTTAGCTTCATTCTATTTGAAATATGACTTACTGGATAAATTGTAGAATATTTTGTTTAAGAAATTAAAATCTCCATGAAAAGTAAGGTACATTAGAAATTAATATTTGTTGCATATGCCTCTCTCAGTCAAAGTACATCCTGTTGTCACAGATGCTAAACACTCATCAAGATAATGATAGAATGTCTTAATTCACTAGGAAGTTGCAAATGAAATGCAAGAGTCTGGAGATGGAAACATGCTGCCATATGGACTACAGCCTAGCCCTTCTGTCTTAAGGGTATACATTATAGGCTATTCCCCTGCTAATTAATATTCCATTTCCTTAATACTGCATTGGTGGCAGGCATTACCAGTTTGTCAGAATGGTCTTGTAAGATGAAATTTACTTTTAATCTATAAAGTGATCTATTAGAGAAGATTAGTGATATGAGTAGTTATAAAAATATTGTTGGTGACACATTAATAAACTGAAGAGCATATGTATTGGAATGAATAACTGGTAACAGATTTAATTTTAACTCCATATTAGTTTCAGTGTCATTCAAATATATTTTCTTTAAAACTAAAAAGTTATTACTGAAGATCATAAACAGAAATTGTGCACTGTCATTAACCTACATGTGAACATCATCTGAACTAAGTGCCAAAGTTCGGAAACACTGGGCTGGAGTAAAGGTTTCCAAAGAGATTTTCTTTGGTTCAAAGACAGAAAATGTCCATGTTGATATGCATCAGTTTGGTAATATGAAAAGATGACAGTTTTAGAATTTATTGGATAGATATTATATCTCAAATACTATGTATACTATATGGCATCACAAAGAACTCTTTTAATTCATCCTAATATATCTCATGAGGCTTGAATGACATCATCACTTTTCTATCAGTTTGTCATTCTGTGGTAGCATGCATGCTACCGTGAGACTGGAAGCCATCTCTGCCACTGCTATTTCAAATATCAAAACTGGTACTCAGAGTGAACAATGTTCTGTGAAACATTCAAACTAAAACAGAATTGGAAAAATGGCCTGGTAGCCTTCTTCCAAAAATTAGCCTCAAAGACCCAAAGATTACCAAAGAATGTTGTTTGATAGAGATTTGGAAGATAAGTCACCTCGTTTGGAAGACACTTAAAAAGCACAATGTGCTCAACCTTGAACACGAGTCATTAAAGACCATGAAGGTGTTAAAGGACCAAGTAATGCTTTGCTGTGTTATAGATGATGGCACCATGAGTTGTACCTGAAACATGGAATAATTGAAATAAATGGGTATTTTGGTTTATAAATAAGTTAACATATTAATAGGGTGATTTTACTTACCAAATACTGCAAAATCAAGATGGACTGATCTGATAGTCATCATTAGGAAATTATAATTCAAGAAAAATAAAATAAAAATCCTCACAATTGGATCCAATAAGCAGCAACATGATAAACAGAAAAATAAAAGGTCATTGATGGTGTCAAAAATTTCATTTTATTTAAGTCCACAAATAAAAATCCATGAAGCATCACTCCAAAAACAAATGATGCCTTGCCTTGGACACATTCACTGTGCAAGTTTGCTTTAACTCAACCACCTCAACTGAATTAATGTCAACTCCATAAAATGAGTGCCAAGCTCAGAATGGCGAAGAGAGTTCATGGAATCAAATCCTCTATACTCACCAGTAAGCGTCTAAAAGTCAGACACTGGTAGGTGGAGGAAGAGCGCAAGCAGAATCCCTAACTAAAAGTGGTTCTCCAAACTAAGTTATTCCCCACAATGGCCCCTGTCATCATTCCAATACTAAGATGCGGCTTGAAGCCCATTTTGACGGTCAGCTGGTAGAAGATGGCCTGCCTGGAGGTGGTCTGCCAAGGAGAGCAAACCAGACAGCAAACCCCCAATTATGGCCCATTGTCTTACGATAAGGATCAAAGCTTGTTCCCCTAAAGAAGAGCTTAGAGACACCTCATTTCAAGTGAGCTCGGGGCTGACTAAGGTTAGGCCTCCCTCTTAACTCTAGAAACTGCCCATATTTCTATGTTTGTAACTTCCTGTCATGGGGATGCTTCCAGCACTTCCCCTTCCTGTTATGTGTTTGTGTGTGACATGTCTTCCTTGGCCCCAAATAATATAAGCCTGTGGGAGAACACATTCACTGGCTTCTGTTCCCAGATTCCATAGACGAGGTGACCACTTGGATGTACTGTCTGATGTCTCTTTACTTTATCTTTCAAGCACACACAGCTCCTTAGGACTCTATTGGTTGTGGAGGCTGGTGCCGCACCATAGAGACCCTATAGGACAATCTGGCAGTGCCCATGTGGGTTTCAAAAAGGATAACTTTTAAGAGAAATAGAAAGGCTCATATTTCTCTCACAGAGCTGTGTATTTCAAATGGTTGATCTCATGGTCAGCAACCCAAGGTGAAACCCACGATACCAGCAGGTCTTCTGGAAAAGCCCAAAATCAAAGGTGCAATTTTCCGTACCAGGGTGTGCCTGACCCAAGCCTTTATATTTTCTTTTTTTTAAAAATAATTTTATTGGGGGCGTTTACAGCTGTTATTACATTCAGTACATCATCTGTATCAAGCACATTTGCACACATGTTGCCACATACATTTCCAAACACTTTCCACTTGAGTCCTTGGTATAAGCTCCTCTTTAAAAAAAAATAAGCTATCCTCTCCCCCCTTTCCTTTAATGAATCATTTTATTGGGGAATCACACACCTCCCCTCATGATTCATACATACATCAATTGTATGCAGATCTCATTTGCACACTCCTTGCCATCATCACTCTCAAAATATCCTCCCTCCACTTAGGCCCTCAGTTCCAGCTCCCCATATTTCCCTTCCTTCCTACCCTCCATGAACCTTTAATAATTTAAAAATTGCTATTTCATATCGTATATTTTCTATTGCCTCATATGCAGGTGAAAAGTGAAACAGAAATACCCAAGTTAAATTGTTGCCTTTGGTGAAGAACACTGAATATATCATGATGCTAGAAATAAAGAATATGTTGTGATGTAAGAATTCTCCTTAGAAACAAAAATGTTGAGATTTTATTTCATGTTCTTTAGGCATCAGAAAGATTGCTTCCTGAAAATGAATATCAAACTTGCTGAAGTTGAGGGATGGCCAAAGAGGAGGACTTGCCAACGATAAATGCAACAGTGAGTCCAACCATGAGCTGTGCGTATCAACGATTGTGAGGGGGGTGCAGGACCAGGACAGGTTTGGTTTGTTGTCCATGAGACAACGAGTGCACTACTGTACTTAACAGCAAGAATAACTTTACAACAATAGTTACTGAGGACATTTTACTTAACAGAAACTCATATATTTAATTGGACAAATTTTAAAGGATTTTCATTGCAAAATAAATCATAAGCCTGAGATACAGAACCTTTGAATATTGCAAATCCAAAGTGAAGCCCAGATGGATAAGTGAACTGCAACAGAACTGCAGGACTTTGGGGAATATTTTCCATGGGCCATTTTTGACATTGTCAAGGAAAAGTTTGGGTAAAAAAGATACTTTCAGGATGTCTAACCAGGAGTCTTGAGAAGCATTAACCAAAATACCTAATGCGGTCCCAGGAGAGGAGGGTTTACCATTGGCATAGAATGTTGCCTTCCTCTGTTGAAGACAAAAGAATGAAGACTATTGACTACAATAAATGTGGGCAAAAATTATTCCTATTAGATGCAACCTCCATCAGTTTTTCAACATCCAAACCCATAAACTGGCCATTTGTTTTGCTTAAGTATTGTTTCACTGTTAAATGTAATTCTCTCCTTACGCCAATCTTCATTCTTCATATTTTTCTCTTGGAAGTTGTGTACAGTGCCTTCCTATCCTCTTACATTCTATGCATTTCTTTGAATCAGATTTGTTTCATAGGTCTCTCTCCTTCTACATTTACCTTTCATCATCTAAGCATCTTCTAACTTTAGAATGAATATGTTTTAAACAGTAGATCCATTTGCTCAAATTATACCAAGTCATCACTGCAGTATATGCCAGCGCTTTTATGGTTGGTGACTTCCATGCTACTAAATCCAATGGGGAACTTAGCCCTATCTACATTTTGTTCAAGTTGTTATTCAGGTTAACATTAGATGGTTTGGGGGAGATTTTTTTTTCAGGATTAAAGATAATGACTTCCACAGGAAAAATATGTAGCACTGTTCTTACATAATGTAGCCCCTTTTTCAATTTATATAAGAGTTTTGGTTTTTCTTTTTAATTCACTTACTCTCCTGTAGCCTCTGTTGTCATTTTGTTAACTTTATTTAATGTAGTTATTTATTAATCCTTTTATTAATCTGATCTTATAATGAAGAATGACCCACTTCAGGATTGAAAGAGTTTAGAGTCCTTTACTTTAAATAATGGCTTCTTCAAGTAAATTTTACTTACTAATTTCCTTCAGGATAGAGCTTTCCTCTTGTCATTCAGTGTATACCTGGTGAGTAGCTTTGTTGGGTGTCTTCTGCCATTCCTTTCACCTGATGGTAAATGAAGATAACCTTTCCTCTGCACTATCAATTCACTCAAATTCTTCTAGTAGAAATTTTGCCATTTTAATGGATAGACATGCTATTTTTTCCAGTATTTACTTGGTTCATAAATTACTACTTAGCATTTGTTAATCATGCTAGTCTCTGATGAATCTTACAGTAATGGGGTACATTCCACCCTACCCCGCACCAGGCAGAAAACTGTTTGGTTTTTTACTCTATCCTTATCTTGCCTTCCTACCAGCCTTGGTTTATATTTTTGCTGACTAACCAGAAAGCTATTTGGCTTAAGTCTCAGAATCAAGTACCAAGAAAATAAAGTATCTTTGAATAATCAATCTCAGTATACTGTTGGATCCCCACTAAAAAGAGGCTTCTGAGGACTGAAACCAGTTGCGGGAACAGTACATTTATTTCTTCTGTCTCACAGTCACTCTGGTACATATGCTTATTGATTGAAATGATAAGGAGAAAAGCATTTGGTATTTTAAAATGTTCTTCCTTTCTTTTTCCTTATTTTTACATATGAATAAATCACATTTAAGATGTTTTAATAATGTAATGTCAAACTTATAAAGGTATGTGTGTGTGCATATATGTGTATGTATATATACATATATACATTGTGCTATATGTTTAGAAGCTGAATCTAGTTCAGTGCTCCTCAACTTTGGAAACACATGAGACTGTACATAAGAGTTTAAATAGATTTCCAATGACCAGACTCCATCTCAACGATGCCTAATCTATAATTTTGGAATGAATAAAGAAATAAAGAAAACACTTGTCCTTAGAGTCTATTCTAACTAGTAGCGGCCCTATAAGACAAAGTAGAATCATCCTATATTGTTTTCAAAGATATAAATCTTTCTGGAATACTACTATACCTTTCTCCTTATGCTTGTGAGTTCAAGCTGCTACCTCTAGGATAATACTCTGAGTACTGTGCCACTAAAATTCTGATAATTTCACGCTAGATCACCTTAGATGACCCAAGCTATCTGTTATAAATAATTTTTCTCCTTAATATTTTCCTCATGCATTTCTAATGTATGGACAACATTAAAAATTTTGTTATGAGGCGTCTGATTTATTTCTTCCCAATAGGATCTTAATCTCTTGTCATATAAACATTCAATGTCTGAAAGTAGATAGTACACTTAAAGGTAAATGTAATTAATGTGATCATGAGTTAAATTTTGAATTGAGTCTACTCTATATTAAAATGTAAATCTAAATCTAT
This sequence comes from Nesogale talazaci, assembly GCA_004026705.1. Lineage (NCBI taxonomy): Eukaryota > Metazoa > Chordata > Mammalia > Afrosoricida > Tenrecidae > Nesogale > Nesogale talazaci. The sequence goes on from PVJH01006942.1 coordinate 49,925, forward strand.
CAGATGCAATGGATCAAGAATATTGTGGGCTGAGAACTTTCAAGTTATGGTCCGTGAAAGGGGGCATCATTCTTGGAAAAGTCAAGGGTTAACAAAGAAATGAAAAACCTTCAAAGAGAAAAGCTGGTGCAGTGGCTGAAATATATAACAACAGTAAAGATAGGGAAGGTAGTGCTTGACTCTATTGCACTTAGGACTGCACAACGTCACCTAACCTATACTAATACTGAATATTCAAATATTGAGACTTAATTAGTATCCATTTTGGATTTGTCTTCCTTTGTGGGGGGGGTTTATATTGTGAAGTTGATAGGGGTCTACATTTCAGCTGATCATTTTTCTACTCAATAAGTTAAACAACTTATCAAATATCTCAACAGCTTGCCCTGCCTCCCTTTTTTCTATTCTCCCTCTTGGGGAATTTTTTATGTAAAATTTACGCATTGATTTTCAAAAAAATTATTATCCTGACAATCCATTTGTTAGGAAGATCTCAGAAAGTAGGGTCTCTTATATGACAACTTCCATATCCCTGAAATTTCTTCTGAAGTTAAACTGCTGTGGTATTTTAGACTTCATAACTCAACACTGCTAAGGAATAATACACATCCTGGGCTATTTGTTAGACTTCCAAAATAACTGGAAGGATAAGGCTAAATCAACTGAGAAGATAAAAAGGCAACTCTCCTCATCCACTTAACAGGATAAGAAAGACACTCAAATGTTTTATTGAATGGTGGCCTTGCCTCTGTTGGTCAAGCAGTACTGAGTGCAGGCTAATAAGAAAAGATGCTTTATTGTTTTTGAGGTGAGTCTCTGCAGAGTGCTTAGCAAGTTTGTGTATTTCATCAGTGGATTTCAGGACCTGACTGTGGTACAGTGAATTTAAACTGAACTTTCTCCCAAAACTCATTTTAGGATTTCTTTTTCTGGCTCCTACTGCTCATCTATGTCTGAAAATGTCTTTTAAACACCGAATGGTTCTGATGGGAAGAGAGAAGTCATAAAGGAAGGGTGCCCTGCACCGGTATCAAATTCATTCTTGTGTGAACAGGATCCTTCAAGGGCAACATCTAGTTATAGTTGGTATTAGGCCAAAACTGAGGGGCCTGGGCATAATAGGAAGAAGTCATCTGTACAAGAGAAAAGTTGTTAAGGCAGCAGATGATAAAAATGATACATCTTAGAGGTCAACCAAAAGACTAGTATACAAAAACAGATGATGTAATTACATCTGTCCTAGTAAATAGGGATTTCCAAAAACATCACAGAAAATATGTGTCATGAAAAAACTAAGAACATGTTTCTTTTTTTGTACTAAGATAAACTTTCATCATTCAGTTTACATATCATACATTTCAATAGCTCAATCACATCCATAAGAATTGTCCAACTGTCACCTCAATCAATTCCAGGCATTTCTTCTTCCTTGTACTCATTAGTCTCAGTTCTCCAATTGCTACCAATATTCCCTGTTAAGTTCTTTTGAAACTAATTCCACTGTTATCTCCATAGGTTCGCCTAATCTAGGTTTTGTCTACTGAAGAACATACAAAATCAGAACAGAATTCATACATGGTTGTGCAACATGACAGAATGTAGCAGGAAAATTAAAATAGAAAACAAAGGAGAACATATTGGAAACTGGAGCAGACATTGAATCAAGAGGGAGGACAGTGAGGATGTTACATTTTGAACTAAATATAACTACAGTAATCCACCCTGCAATGTCCTTTGATAACAAGGACTTTTCTATATCTGGTCCACAGTCAGTGGGGATTCATCAGAGCCTTAAATGGATTTGAGAACCCTGGGGATTGTTCTGAGACTTCACTGTCAACCATGGCCTTCAGAAAATGGACTGTTCATCATTGAAGTTCCAGTACCATTCCCTCCACTCGCTTTCGATCTTCTTGTTTACAGTAGTGAGATCACTTGAGTTTGTGTGCTTCCTGTTGGTGGATTTAGCCACTTGTGTGAGCAAATTGTCTTAAAATGAACTCCAGGACAAGACTTTGTAGGTTTCCAGTATTAGAGTGTGATTACAGGACAGATTGAACCTCATTTTCTCCTTCAGGGAATACAGGGTCAGCCCATTCCATGGTTTAGGCAAGACCCATGAAAAAAATATTGATGCCCCAATCCCAGGAGCTGATGCAAAGGATGACCTGAGCTTTGTTTAAGACAAAGTCAACACCATCCCTCCAGTTCTCTGGGAGGCAGCTGCAACACTGTATTTTGTAAAATAGCAGTCATGTTCCCTGATCTTGACTTTATCTTTCCCTCCATATCATAGATAAATTGGCTAAAATAATATTTCTTCTTTGAAATAATTGTCAAAAAGCCCTGCATGTGAGAACTTGTCACAGGGCTCAGGGTAAGAGACAGATACTGTATATTTAAGTCAGCCTCAAATAAAGATCTAGGCTGGCTTTGAACTTTCTCTTCCTGGAGACCTCTGTGCCCCAAATTTGTCTCTTGTCTTTTATGTCTATTTGCTCATTCTTAATTGTGACTATGGACCCTCTTGTCCTTGTTGATTATGCTTGCCTTAAAATAAGCCTTAAGAACCCAGACACCATTCTTTCCGACAGCTGGCGTCATCTGTTTTCTTCATAGCCCTCTGTTTTAGCACCCATATCTTCCGAGATAACGTTATGGGGGTTGGCATTGAGAAGGGGCATGTCATAAAAGCTTACTGTATTTTGATGAAAGATATTATTAAGTCTGAGCCCAAATACATTCATGGATCAATGTTGATGTACTTTCCTGGTTTACAGATATTATTTTATTTTACTGATGGATATTATAAATAATCCCTATGGGGAATGTTGTTTTTCCATTAATGTAGCCAATGGTATAGAATTTAAAACATTTTTGAGGAAAATAAATTACATGGGGCAGTTTTTTAGACCAAAACACATGGATTGCTTACTTTTACAGATTAGCCATGTAGTTGACTAGATAGTATATACCCTAAAAATGAGGGTTGACAATAGGACAAATCTTTCAATGAGCTTATTCACAAAGACAGAATTGGGCTGTAAACACCATAAAAAGGCAAATCACAAGTAAAAATTGCAATATGGGAATGTTCATTTACTTATTGGACACTGTTTGGTAAGAATTCAAAGTCCAATGGCTTCTGTATTAGAGGATTTTTTTTTTAAGAAACTCTAACAGAGTAAAAATTAGCTTTGGTGGCACTGAGAGTTATACATTAGCCTACTAAACTGCAAGGTTTTCTACTCTCTAAAAAAACTACAGCCTTGATTGACCCAAAGTGGCATTTTACTTTTTGCTATCAGCAATCTCCAAGTCCAAATTGATAAAGGGGCAGTGAGTTTGATTTGATTTGGTTTGGATAGTGAGAGCAAGGCAAGTGTTTTACTGCAGCCATCCATTGATCAGAGGCATGTTTAAACATGTTTTGCTTTGGAAGAAATAATTTTTTCCAGGACACACACACACAATACTTTTTTACTTAACCCTGTATTTCATCAAATCTTCATTATCCTTTATTTGAAGCAAAGATTTAAATCATTTTCAAGGTTCCAAGTGGCGAAAAGGAATGATAGAAGTTAGTGCAAGCCCTCGGCTAACTGTTTCAAATTCATTCTCAATTTTCCCCAACTGAGAGAAGTGTTTTGTATCATGTATGGAGATCTGGTCATTTCTGGATTTTGTTTGCTCTCTTGTTCCTTGACTCATCAAAGTAGCAGCAACGGCAGGTATCAGAGGTGACCCAAAGATCCCAAAGCCGTCCCCTTTCTCTGTTTTCAAGGACTTCACAATTTGTGTTTCTTCTTGTATTGGTTTGCATATTATATACATGTTTTGTGTTATACTTTAATAGTTCTGTATATAATTTACATATGATTTATTTTTAAGATATATGTTATGCAACACTGCTACAAGCATATGGCTTGCATACTCATTTTCTGAACATTGTTGCTTAATGAAAAAAATATTTTTATAACTGCAGTTCATCAATCTATCTTGCTCATTTTGCTTCAAAACCTATGGATTTTTTGCCTACTTCAGTTTGCTATGATTTCCTCCATTATTTTGTTCTAGACTGTTTACAGCATTAGAATATTTTAACTAATTTCATGTCAGGTGTCATGGTCTTTAAGCGCTGAAGTTATTTTGAGATATGAAGTTATGCCCACACAATATATTGAAAAGATTCCTTAAAATATCATAGTGTCTCTGTAAAAAAACTCATTTCATCTTATATGCAATATGTCCTGAGAATCATGTCAGCTTTTATTTAAGAACAGATATATAGGTTTTAAATTATTCTTAAATAAAAGTTACCAGAAGAATAAGACCATCACAGATTGTGAACCAATCACAAAACTTTTCAATGAATGTCCATCTTTCATTTTTATTTGAACTAAAGTCAAAAGATGAGCAAAATGATTTTAATATTCCCTTAAAATGGGCATTTTGTTGTTGAGTTGGTTATTGTTTGTTTTTAATTCTCTTCTAAAAGGGTGAAAATCTAGCCCCTGCAAACATCAATCCTGGCTCTTCTGTAGGTGCTGAGAATCTCGGAGGACTGAGAAAAAAATGAATCAATATCAGACTCCTTAAACTGAGCCTTGGAAATGATTGATAATGACTCAGTATACTAACAATACAGTGTTTGTTGTGAAGCAGATGGAAAAAAATCAGTTTATAATAGCTTACTTAACATATTGATAATTATTTTCACAAAAGAATGTATACAGTATAAAATATAATGTTCACAGATTTCTCTTTAATTTTACCAGCAAAACAATTATGAGGTTGGACCTTATTTAAGTGCCTACAAAGCGGATTTGTGCTCCAACGTTTAACAGAGATAAATATGAAATGACAAACAATAGTCTCCCTTCTCCTAAATCTACTTTTTTTAAAGAAATATTTACATTTTAAACTTCTGCAGCTCGTTAGCTCCTAATTACCACTCCTCAGCTTTTGTTAAGTTTCAATATTTTTCTCATTTCAGTTAAAAACTTTTGCTATTTCAGTAAACGTACACAAGTGTCTTGTTGATATTCATTAATGCATAATTAATATTCATTTCCCTAGTGACTAATTGGGTAGAACATCTTTCTTGGTTTTATAAACCATTTGTATGTATTTCCTTTTGATGTATCTTTTCAAGTGGTTTTCCCATTTTTGATTTATCTATAACACATTTGTTATTGAATTCTAGGATACACGATTCCTATTTAAGATACAATTTTGGAGAACACCTGTGAATTGAATTGTATCTCCCCACCAAAACTGAAATGCTAACTCATTCTTCACCCTGATACTTATCTATGTAATTCTGTTTGGAGTTAAAGATTCTTTGAGGTTAATGAAATCGTTTCCAAATAGGGTGTATATAAGAGAGATGGCAGTTACTGCATAATAATGGAAAAAGAAGAAGTTTTAATCGTATGCAATTATAGACATTGTTGCTTTCCAGAACAGCAGTTCTCAATCTGGGTCATGACCCCTTTGAGGGTCAAATGACCCTTTCACAGGAGTCCCCTGAGTTATAACAAAATTATGGTTATGAAGCAGCAATGAAAGTAATTTTATTGTGGGTGGGGGTGGGATGGTCGCCACAACATGAACTGTATTAAAGGGCCATGGCAATAGGAAGGTGAGAAGCCCTGATCTAGAAGCTCAAGCAAATAAAGAAGGATCACCTACTTGAGACACATCTTGAACTTACGCTTTTAAGCCTTTAGAACTGTGAAAAAATAACCGTATTCTTCCAGGCCACCCACATATTTTTTTTTCTGTTCTGGTAACATTAATAAACCAAGATCATACAATATGTGAGTTTGGATTCTAAATATGAAATGGCTTCTATCTTTTGTAAGCATTGCTTAATGCATTCAACCAAATCAATGCTTACCAACCCTTAATTACTGTGATAGTAGCTAATATTTTTGCAAAATGTATAGTTTTAGATTGCACTAATATCTCCAGTTCATTTTTAATTGACCAGTGTACAGCAGAATGAAACATTGCCCAGGCATTCGGCATATACATCATTGTTATGCTTGACCCCAATGATGCAGCCACCATGCACTCAGTCTTACTGTGGGTCTTCTACATCTTCAATAGCCATGTACTTCACCAAGCATGAGTTCACACTTTAGGGACTTATGGTTCCTGATGTTCAAAGCACTCAAGGAGAAATCTCACCCCCAGTGCTTCTGAAGGGGATTTCTGGCTGTACTTTTTGAGTCAGATGCTTGTACCTTATGGAAGTTCATAGGATACTCCATATCATTGCTCACCCCATAATCAAAAGACATACATTCTTCTTCAGTTTTCCTTACCTGTATCCAGTTTTCATATGCATATATGGAGAAAATACCATGGTTTGTATCAGTCACACCTTAGTATTTGATGTAACAGTTCTCATTTTGAACACTTAAAAGAGGTCTTTTAGACAAGGTTTGCCCTGTGCAAAATATTATTTGATATCTTAAAGCCGTATTCCATGGCCATTGTTGTGAATTGAAGTAAATGATAGTGTTCCGTAGTTGAACATTCTGCTGGCTCACCTTGCTTGGGATTGACAGTCATACAGATCTCTTCTTGTCCGGTGACCCAGTAGCTGTCTTCCAATTTCCCTTTTACAAATGTGAGTGTTTTGAGTGCTTTATCAACTTGTTGAATCATTTCAATTAATACTTCATAAATTTATATTTACCATTGCCTCATACCCATGTGAATATTGGAAATTGAATAAGGAAACCAAAAAAATATTGATGCATTTTAATTGTGGTGCTGGAGAAAAAATATTGAAAATAGCATGGACTTCTAAAAGGACAAGCCAACCTGTCTTGTAAGAAGAATGGCCAGAGTTCTCGTAGAGACAAGAATGGCAAGCTTTTTCTTACATTGTGTGTCAGGAGAGACCAGTCTTTGAAGGATATCATGTTTGCTTAAGAGGGAGGGAGGGAGAGAGAGAGAGAGAGAGAGAGAGAGAGAGAGAGAACCTTCAAAGAGAAGAAATGACTCTGTGATGGGAACAGTGGGTTTAGGCATAGGAACACTTGTAAGCCTGATGCAGAACTGTGCAGTTGTTTGCTCTGTTGTTTGTGGGATCTCTATGAGTCAGAAGTGACTAAATGGCGCCAAACAAAAACAAAATGTAACATGCAATCCTTGACAATGTCAATATCTTCTTCACTATTCATTATGTTAGTTATGAGGCCAGTCATGAAATGTTTTCTTGTTGTGGTATTTTTTAATGTTAAGGTGTTATCATACTGAAAGCTGATGTCTGTGATCTTCCTTCACAAATATTTCAAGTTCCTTTCACTTTCAGCAAGCAAGTTTGTGTTATTTGCATATCAAAAGTTGTTACTGACTCTATAGTCCTGATGAAACATTTTTCTTCAATTTGTAGGCAAGCAAACACACACCTTTCCTGATTATAAACTGGGAAGCACTCCCTTATTCTGTTGGAACGAATCCCTATTAGTCTATACACGGGTTTTACATGACCACAGTGAAGGGTCTTACAACTCCTCTTCTTCCCAAAGTGATCTATCATGTTTTATGTAAGCCTCACAGTCAACTGCATTGGCATATTCAATAAAACAGATAAATATTTTTTTAATATTTTCCGCTTTCAGTCAATAACCATCCACAATCAGCAATGGCATCCCATTTGTCATGTCCTTGAACGTCTAGCAATTGCATGTATACTTACTGGTGCGGCCATTGTAAAATTGTATTCAAGGCAACTTTACTTGTGTGTGATTTTAATAATTTCCACCTTCTGTTGGAATAGCTCTCTTTTAAATAGACACAAATATGCATTTCTTCCAGTCAGTTGACTATCTTTTAAATTTCACCAAAGATGAGTAAGGACTTCCAACTTCCGTCCATTTATAGAAATAAAATGTCTGACTTTGAAGAACAGAAATGTGTTTTCTCAAAGCTTGAGAGGCTCTCTTGTCAATTTCTGGAGACTTTCCTTCTGGCCCACTTGGATTTCTTCCCATAGTCATATCATTATTGACTATGGATGGTTTCCTAGAATGACCAAACTTTGACCAATTCCTTTTGGTATAATGACCCCATTTATTTGTTGTACCTCCTTTTGATACTTTATATAGCATTAAACACTTTCCCAATATTTTTTTCAGTATTGTTAAGACATAAATATTTCCTCAGTTATTTAAATTTAAGAAATGCCAAGAAGGCTCTTATCTCTTAATTGTCTAATTTCGGCTCTTTGCACATTTAATTCCAGCACTTCACTTTGTCTTCTCAAGTCAGACATTGAAATATCTTGTTCAGTTCCTTATTTAATTTATTTCAATCACTAAAGCTACTCACACTTCAAAAGCAAGGTTGAGAGTCTCTTCGGATATTCATTTTATGTTTTTTTAACTTTTAAAAATAATTTTTATATTTTTCATGTAAAATGCATTATAATTTTTACATTTCATGTCATCTCACATCTCATTATATTGTGTATTAAAGATCTAAATATGATTCTCTCTTGCAGTATAATCATGTGCTTTCTCATGTCCCACTGTTTACACATCAGTGATCCCCCATCAAATCTATTATTATAAAGATATGAGGTACATACAAGGGTTAAAAACCCATAGATACTGCTTTGGGATGTAAAACAAAACACTATTATTTTTACTTATGTCATATCATATTAGAGATCTATTTGTGTATCTGAAAACATACAATACTTGTATTATTGAAAAGTACCCTACATACACTAAAGTAAGACAATAATTTGATTGACATAAGCTATGAGTTATAGCTTATTACTTCACCTAGTTGCAAATTTGATTTTAAATGCAAACTTATGATGTTCATAATTTTGAGCTTGCATTTATATAATATGGTGTTTAAGTAATGCTCCATTTGAAAGTATATTGTTGATGCTAGGGAATGCATAGCTATGTAAATATTTTGCCTTGGTTTTAATTGAGTGGATTCATGAAATTCAATTATTATTGAAAAGTAAACTCTATAAAATATTCAACATAATTCTGGCTAAATTCTGATTAAATGTGTTGAATATGTAAACTTCATAAAGTCATTGAAAATATCTGGGCTACAACAATCTATACCATTCTTACTTCCTCTTTTTGCAATAGGGAACACAAAAATAAAATGAACTTTCTAGAATGCATTATCAAACTTCAATAATATTCCATTTTTAGTGTTTTACCTATAAAAGTAACTGTATTTCTGCATTCATATTTACAGATATCGGTTTAATTTTCAGTGCATGCAAAGCTTCTAAAATTGAATCACAAATGTGTTGCCATCTTCCACTATAGTCTGATCTTATTATCTTGCTAGTGTACCTCCTTCTCATCGTTTTGCAGGCTGGAAGTCAATACTCTTGGCCTGATCTAGAGAAGGTTCACTCTCAGTTTCAGCTGTAAGGGAGACTCCTCATCTCCCACTTCTTGTAAGCCTGCAACCAACTCATTGTAACTGGTTTTATTTTATTGCTCTATGTTCTCACTGTTCACTCCAGATGATTTCTATGATGGATAGGCTTTCTTTGATTCATCAATATATTCACTATGTAATGTTTCTATTTAGTTTTGATTGGACTTTTGTTTACAGTTTCCATAGAACTTGCTAAGTAATTGTACTACTCATCCATTGACATCAGTATCTCAAGGCAAGGCTTATTCTATTATGCTAATAGCAGTTTTATCCATGCGATTATATCTATACTCCTTTACTCATTGAGAGATTTCCCACTGACTCACTTTCTGACCTCCTAAATCAATGCTTCATCTAATGACCCAGACTCTCAGATTGCTGGTGTGCTCAGCCCCAAAGGCCCGAAGGGTAAGATTGATCATTATCATCACATCGTCCTAATTCCTATTCCCATGGGAATTACTACCCTGTTGATACCAACGATTCAGATACTTCCAAACGTTGACATACTCATGTGCTTTCAGCTCTTGTAACTCAACTATTTCTAATGCATTGTTCTTGTAACATTATTTGCAAACTGCAAACTTAGCACAGTTACTGTCTTCTCTGTTAGGAAGATCTAGGCCCCTTTCCAGTTTGGATGTGCTGTTTTTATTTGCTATGGACATTAATTTCTTTTTTTTTTGGGGGGGGGCATCACTGCCCTCAAGTGGTGGGAGTAGGAGGCCCAGCCTTTGCTCCGTGGAGCTGGAATCAAACCGCCATCCCAATGGACTGCAGTCCCACGCATAACCACTACGCCACTGGGGCTCAGCCCTGTACATTAATTTCTTGATGAATTCCCTTCCCCTTCCTTCCCCTGATCTTTATTTAGTTCACTTAACAAGTACTCTCTTCCTTCCTTCTCTTTCCTATTCACTCCAAGCCAAGACCTAGTAAATTATTTGGTAGACACCAAATGGTGTGTAATGAGTGGTGATGGAGGTGGATAGAACATAAGTCCTCTGATTGCTATGAGGCAGGAGTCAGAAAAACTTCCAAGGTCCATTCTTCTTTACCTTCTCTGACATGATGAACTCTATGCACATGCCACTCTACATCTATGCTGGGTTGCGCTGGCCACACAGAACCTACAGCCATCCCACTTAAGGGATTTATTAAGGAAATGAACAGATTACCACACGTTAAGATCAGCAAACAATAAGACTACAATCATTGATCCTCTCAGTCAGCAGGTCAATCCCTCTTCAGTTGTCAATCTCTCTACCATGTGTTAGCCAATCCGCTCTTCATCTTTCTCCAATCAGCTCTTCATCTCTCGGCTATGTGATTCTTGGTATTTACTTCCAAGAGCCAGGACATCAGCCATCTGCCTCTCTGCCTAACAGTTCCACAGTCTCGGGCCAGATGAAGAGAAGGGACCCCATCATTTCAGCATTGCATCTCTAAGTCTCTCGACCATAGCCTGTGATGCATCTTTGTGGCCACTGCCACTTCAGACAGAGATCTTGGGTGTGCTCTTCCAAGTTACGGATTCCTTCTTCTCTACTTCTGCTTCAAGGACCGCACGTTCTTAGAGCCAGAGTAGTAGTAGGAAAACACCCCTCTGGCTATAAATGACCAATCCCCTCACTGAGTGTTATTTTTGCCCTATTTGCATTATCTCACCCTGGCATTTGATGGAAGTTATATGTTAAGAACTATTTTAAAAAATTAACTCTCCCACACTCTGAATACATTGAAAAGTAAGAATGAGTATTATTTATTATTCTGAACTTAACCAAATATTCAAAGTGAATGTAAACTTCAGAATGATGGGCCATGGTTCAGATATACATACACAAGATTTATGATTCTGTTTATATAAGTCCTTTTAGCAAATTATTGATCAGATTACCTAAGTGTGTACTCATGAATAATATTCAAAATGATACCCGAATCTTAGCAAGAATTCAATTTTGAATTGTATTTGAGATTTATGGACCTGATTTCATTTTTCATTTTACAGTAGGATATGAACATATTGTTACATTGATTTTAAACATAAGATTAATTCTGTTTCAACATCATTTCTTTGTAACATGATTTTTATTTTCTAGAGCAGCTTATTGAAAGAATAAACGCAAATAAAATTCATCTGAACTAGTTTTAGTATCTTAAAATAATTTAAATATTTTACTTATCTCATATTTGAGGAAACATGAAAGTGTCACTCATGACCTTAGCTTTGATTCCTTTTGTTTCCAGTAATGAACTTTGTGATATTGGACAATAATTTTTGTTGCATTTACTCTATAAAAGTCCTTTTTCTCTGTGTGTTGGATATTGCTTTGGAATTGAATTAGAGGTATAGATTCCATAGTCAAAATTTATAGCATTATGATATAATTATAACACTCCTATATTCATAGTTGCATAAATATAGCCAGTTAGTGACTGAGAAATTCAGGGGAAGTCAATGAAAGATCTTCCCAAAATATATCCTTTTATCTCAGATAGAAAATCAATTTCTACCAGAATATTGGGTCTCTTCCTATAAATCATCAAAGAACCAGAAAACTCAGTTAATCTGGATTTCCTGGAGGGTACAAATGGTTTTCATGCTCCACCATTAAATGGAATGACAGAGATTTGCATTCATCCAGAATTTCTATAACAGTAAGGTCTGGTAATATATTTCTGAAAATCAGCCATTGAAATCCCCATGGAGCACAGCCCTACTGTGAAGAATGCAGTCTCACCATGAATTGGAGAGGGCTCATTGATGTCATTTTAAGTACAGATGAGAGCATGTACATGAATCTTCATGGAAGTTTTCTACTTCATTGCCAGATCTTGGTATTAACTAACATGAATGCCTGTATTAGACTGGGCTGACTTGAAAAAACAAATGCAGAAGCATTCATATATGTGTAAGAGAGAGTTTTATATCAAGAAGTAGTCATAAATCAAGAAAACACTCCCTTCTAGTTCAGATCATGTACATAGGTCCAATATTCATCCAGATGTCCCATACTATTCCTTACATCCCTGTTAAGACTTGTCCATTCACATGCAGTGAAGCAGAATTCAGGAAGATCACAGACTGATAGGTGCAAAGTCTTGTGATCCAATGGCAGTGGCCATATTACAGGGCTAGCACAGGTCTCAGTGAGGCTCCTCAATAGGCAGGTGAAGGCAGAGAAGGAGAGGGAGGTAGCCAGGACCCTCCTTATGAGAAAGGTCACCAGGAGGTACTATCAGGTTGGGACATGATTGACATGATTGACATTGACAAGTTGATATACATTTTAGTAATAAAATTAAATTATATCCTTCATGACACTGTAATGACAGATGCAAGGCTTTATACATTTGCCCAAATCCAATGCACAACACAATGAGTGAACCACACTATACAGTAGGGAAGTTAGTTATTAAGAATGCACTAGTATTTGGTTCGTCACTTCAAACACATGTGTCATGTTATCTGAAGATGCTACTAATAGGGGGGAAAGAGAACAGGGAAGGGATTGCTATATATTTGTCCACTGTGCTTTTCCTTATACTTTTTTTGCTATATATATACATATATATATGATCATTCAAAAATATAAAGTGTTCTGGGGGAAAAGAAAAAGAAAGTTGTGCCACCATGCTACAAAGAGACTCAGAGGAAGCTTAAAGGAAATTGTTCAGTGAAAGCAGCAAATCTGAAAAAGCTACATAGCTTATGATTGCAACTCTATGGTTCCCAAAATAGACACTATAGAAACAAGTAAACAAAAACAAAAGTCTGGTGGTTGCCAAGAGTTTAGAAGTGGGTCAAAAAAAACAAACAAAACAGAAGTGGGTCAAAAGGAGAGACGGTCATGAACAAGTGGGACACTATTTTTGTCAGTGAAACCCTTCTATATGACACTAGAATTGCAGAACCATAATATTTAGATGGTATAAAATCAAACTTACTGCCATCATTTTGATTACAAATTATAGTAAGCCAAAAAAAAGTCCCTCACGAAAATTATAAAGTCGTCAGCACTAATGTATCAATCTTTGATCACAAGTTGAAATTAAGTTATACCACATGAATTTAAACTACAAACAACATGAGAAACTGATCACCAGTGGAGATAGAGTAAGACAATGTTCACAGGAACTTTGCACCTTCAGTTCAATTGTTCTGAAAACTTAAAACTCTTCTAAACAATTAAGTTTTTTAGTTTTTAAAAATCAAATCCAAAAATAGTACCCATCTCCAATTGTGCCCCTTCTTTTTTAATTTATAAAAGAGGACTTTTGGGTATCTATAAAAGACTTTGCTAAAAATAAAATTAAGCAGCAAGTCTATATCCTCTGCAAATATTGAAATTATTACCAAAACTGAAATAAGCTATATTTAATTTTCTTTATATTACCCCTTTGAAAATATACATTCTATCAGTAACAGCAAACAAGCCAGAATGTGGTAATTTCAACAGCAAAATAATCTTACACATAACTTATAAATCATTCCCCAAATCCACTGCATGCGGAAATACAGAAACATGACAAGAAATCTCAAACTTAAACTAACCATACTGTCAATATCTTTCACCACATGCTGTTCCTATGCATATGCATATAAAAACACGCCTCAGGAAGTACAGCACGAGCATTAAGTACTTTAATGAAAGCAGCAAGATATCATTTCTATTTCGTCTTAGCTGAGTTTCCAGAATGGCTTCAGCAATTCATGCTAGCTTGAAAAAATGCAACTAAATAGACATTTCACTTTGTGAATCAACATTTCACCTATTTCCTAAAGAGGTAACTCCTGTCACTTTACTATAATGACTATATTTAAATTAAGACTCAAAATTAATAACATAAAATCATATTATAAATAAAATAACTTTATTTACAATATGTAATTTACACCTACAGGGTACAGCAAATAAAATTAGCCAAAGTGTTTATGTCATTGTCTCTTTTATACTGGCAAATTTTGACTATTTGGTATAATGGATATTCAACTGGGAGCAGCATAGTTTCCTATAGGCCTGGGTAGTAACAATAGAAAGAAAAATGACGCTTTTTCTTTTCCCAGGTGCCTGCTGAGACCTCCCAGATATTATGTGGGTAAGGCACATCTGGAACCAACTGAAAAGTATAATGTACTGGCACCAAGGGCGATGCAAAGGCTTCAAGAGAAATCTCGCTCTAGTGATGAGAATGGTGTTTGCTTATTTGTTTCCTTTCTCAATTGGGAAGTTTCCATATAATCTGGTGAGTCCAAATGCCCAGGACAATTGTTTTATAGACATGCTTTTTGCCTTTTAAATTCATCATTCATTTTATGCAAAATATGAAAAAGAGCCATCTGGACAGGCAGAGAATGCTAGCAGAAAAGTACCCCCAATGAAAATTTTGTTTTAAACGCAAAATTGTTTTGCTGCTGCATAGATGCTGTGCATCGCTAGCAGACTTAATTAACAGTAACATATTCTCCTAGTGCAGGTTTTGATGACCTATGATTTCCATTAATGGTGAGGCATTTATACCCAATAGTAGTATTTTTCTATTAATGATGAAATGATTACCTTTAATTCAATTTTTATTTTATATATCAGTTGAGGTCCTTCAAACCAAACTCAGTGCCATCCAGTTCATGCTGACGCAGACCATCCCTTGTGGGGTTCAGAGACCCTAGTTTCCTACAAGAGTGGAAAGCCTGCCTTTCTCCTGCAGAGTTGCTGGTGCTTTTAAACTGTTGACCATGCGGACTGCCACCAGGACTCCCAAGGAGTGTGTGTCCTTCATGCAATCCACTGCTAGCTAAAGGTGGGAGGTTCAAATACAGACCAAGGTACCTCATAAGAAAGGCCAGATGGTTCAAGTCTAAAATGTCAGTCACACGGAAAACCCTGCGGCACCCAGGTGTGCTCTGACACAAAAGGTGATGCCGGGCCTCAGAACTGACTCCACGGTTATTATTTTTATTTCTAAATTTTATGCTACTTTTTCAGAATTCTTGGTTCTCCTCTGAGGCTGCTTGTTTTAATTCTGCCTCTTGACACACCCGGCTTGTTTGTCCTTATTGTAGAAACATATTTTAATATTGAATATAATTTAGAGTATAACTGTTACAGTTCTCCCTTCCCCAAATCATACTCACTAGAAGCATTCATTCAGCATGACTCTCTCATAGCAAAATCTGATGCCTGAAGTCAGGAAAGTTTCCTCCAACAAGTAGTCGCAAATCTGATTATATGAAAGATGATTAAAATTATGTGTACATATGTATCATGAATATAATATAGTTCAAGTGAAGTTAATGAATAGAAGTCATGTGACCCTCATTTTATAGAGAATTTGTTTGTGAGATGGGTCTTGAAGTCTAGGACGACCCAGAACTCACAGAATGAGTCATTCAGGCAAAGTATTTAGATAATGTATATAATATTAATTATATATAAATAAGACTCGATCCACTATTCATGATGGTGTTGTAAATCCCACCTAGATAAAAGATGAAATGCATACACCTAGAAGCATGTTTTATTCAATTACTAAGTCACTTGTAGTTAATAAATATTAAGAGTTATTTTTGAACTATTCCACAATTACCCAATTCCATATTACCCAATCTATGTACCTGATAATGAGGTAAGGGTAAAAATAGTGGGGAAATGGAGTCCTATAAAAGAGGAATGCAACATGAATGCTTATATTATAATTTTTGATGAGCCGATGCAATATATGATTCAACAGAAATGTCTCACTGAGGGCAGACTAGGACTTGTCTATCTTGATATCTACATCTTGCCTGCATCATGTAATTACTTTGCCTGAGAGAATGAGGTTATGGAATTAATTTATTTAATTATTGGTGAAGGGAAAAAAAGAACACTTTCCATGAAGTTAATTGTACCTTTTAATTTGAAATCACCAGGTGGGACTAATCAGTTCAATTAATGAAACCCATTAGCTTTTCAAGTTCAGAATCTCTTCATTAGAATAAAACAGCCATTTTGCATTAAAGCGAGAGACTCGGCAGAATAAACTAAAAATGACAAACTGGGGAAAATGTACTTGTGATTAAAGAATTAAAACTTTAAAATGTATGTTCACAATTCCTGTCTATGAAAATTATAATGGATAGATAGAAACATGGAAGGCAGTATGTAAGAGCGAGGCCAGCAATGTGATGAAGACACTAGTAGGTGTGAAAGGGTTAAAGGTAACAGGGTTCATGCTAATATAGACACCACCTAAAACAGTAACAATTTACACTGGAGGCATACCTAGGCATTGTGGTAGTTTTAGAATCTGGTGTCGAGTTGGGATTGAGAGCATTAAGAAGGGGTGGGGTCTAGACTGTCAATCAGATCATAGCCAATGAAGCCTCTGTTTGGGCATGGCCTTCTACTGAGAATTCTGGGAACTCCAGGATTTTCCTCCTAGGAGGCAGGAGATACTCTCTCCTCACTCCCTTGGAGATGCCCTACTGAGAAGACACTCTGGGAGCTGGAGAAGCCATGTAGACCTAACCTGATGCAACCAGACCTCTGGAGCCAGAGAAGTCACAGAGAGACTCCTTGCCAGACCTGAGATGCTTACAACAACACTGGATCCAAAAGACTTCCAACCCACTGGCCTGTGACCCTCCTGTATTCAGTATCACTGCATGTATCTCAGGAATCTGAAGAGGACTTTATAGATTAGTATTAGATATTGGGCTAATATTGGACTTAGGGACTTGATGTTCAAATTACTCTGATATAAAAATCTCTTTTTTTTCACATATGAGTCTCTATGGATTTGTTTCTCTAGTTTCTGGATTAACACAGACATGCATTCAAAACAGAACTGGAACATGCCCATCTATGTATGAGGTCATATGCATATGTGCATAGATAGACAGACATATTTATGTATATATGAATATATGATAGAGTATATTTCTACATACATGTTTCCCTATGCTGAAATATATCCATGGTCACAGTAGAGTGTTTTCAGGATGCAAAATTATAGTAACTTCTTAGTTATAGCCAAACAAATTGAAGGAATGATTCAATGAGCTCGAGGGCTCAAGAGAATAGTCTAGGGACAGCAAGGTCAATTAGCATAACATTGTCCCTGAAGACAGTGTTCTGAATTTTACTTCAGCAAATACAAATAAGATTTTAAAAGCCTGTAAGCACCCATAGAACAAATAACTATCAGTCTTTCCCCATCCAGAGCAAAGAAGAGGGAAGATTCTTGAAAACCATTTGTCCATTGAACTAACAGACTACCAACATCAGCCCAGAGACCATAACCGTAATATATATGAAGCACAACTACCACTACAGATCACACTGAGTCTGACAAGAGTGGAAGAAAACTGTGGCCAAACTCAAAATCGCAATAAGGATCGGACCCATTGTTCAGAGAGAGACTATTGTAACTCTTGAGCCTATGTCTTATAATTACTCTTCTGGAACTTAACACACCGCGTGGTTCAATTTTCAGCCAAACAATGAAGCGACTAAAACGACTAAGGTAGTACACACTCCTTGAATAACAATTGAGAACTATAGGATGGAATATACCCAAAGACAAAACTCAGAGGCTAGAAGTGTTAGAACGGAGGGGGACTGGAAAAGGGAGACACGAGGAGGAGTAGGCTCAGTGGTGTGATTTATTCTCCTTCTTCCTTCTGTGCCCTCCACTTGTAACCATTCTAATGTTTCTAATAGTGGTAAAATCTTGAGCACCACATTCTCCGCCTCTCAGCATCACTGCCAGGGCGTCAATTCCTACTTAGAACAACCTTAGAGCAGACAATGGATAAGAGACACAGTGGAACCGCCCCTTCTGGTTTCCAAGGCTGTAAATCTTCATGGCAACAGAAAGGTTGGTCTTGCTCCTCTGGAGTTGCTGCTGGATTGCAATTGCATTAGCGGCTCAAGGCGTAGCCCATCACATGGCCTGGATCTGAGCATAGCATGCATATAGAGATATTTTTAAAACTGCAACTCTACAGAATCATAACAAAAGTGCAGCTAATCTCACTTGTCTGTAATGTGTCTATAGTAGTATGGATTTTCTGATTCTCATCGTCTGAACAATTGATCGATAAAACTAGAAGCCTTTTAGACATATCAGATACACCAGATCTTTGAATCTTTAAACTGTACTTGTTTTTGTTTTCATTCTGATTTCTGGGTCACTGTCATCTGCAGTGCTCTTTTAGCATCTTTCCAAGTTTCAGCTATATTTTATCAAAATATATTCATTCTCAATAATAACATCCTATCAAAAAGGGGAAGGGAAAAACTTGTGCACTGCAAAAGTTGTATGCTGCCAAAATCAGGACTTCCTCAAGTCCTACTTCCAGGGTTTATCACCATGTCATATTTGCCTGTTCACCTCTCACAAAGGACAACATTCTCATTTTCAACTCAGCTACTTATTTTTCCATTTCTGCATTCTAGCACAACCAACCAACTTGTGACCTGTCTGCTGTTGACAGATGGGTTATATTGCTTGAAAATTCATTTCAGTATGTCTCTGAAATATTACTCTTACCTACATTGAGAATTTCGTTCAACTGTGGACAAGAAATGGCTTTGGAAATCAGATGCCAAATGTTCAGATGCCAGTTTTAAAAACCTATCTTATAGACCTATGTTAGGAACATTGATTTTTTACCATGTAGTGTTTTGTGTAGAGACTGAAAGAAATACAGAAAAAAATTATGTATACTATTTGGATTCAGACAAGTAGATACTTAATATAAGTGAAAACTAGAACTAAAATGACAACTTGCACAGATATCAAATTTGAGGTAAAATAATACAAAAAGCATGGTTCCACTATTAACCATTAAAGAAAAAATTTCATATCATAATTTAGGAAGGTATGGTCATAAATGTACAGTGTTGCTCATATTTTTAGTTCATCGATTTCTCAACACTCATGGATCACATTAGCAGTTCTGGTAATTGTTTAATATTTAAAAGAAAACCTTACAATATTTATAATATAAAATTATATATAAGTTAATTAGAGATTAGATGAGGTCACTATCACCATAGTAAGGATACAAAAGTTAGTCACACTGAACCATTATTCAATTCCCTGATGATCTTCCCAGGAAAAGTCAAAAGTAGAACCTACTCCTTGGGGTACTTTAATCACCTGTCCCATCTTTGACTTATTTTAATGACTTTATCATTTTTATATTTGGAAATTGGGTAGCTACATAGTTGCATCACTCAAGGTATCTACACCTTATGAATTGTGGTGAATTTTATCACTGTTCACC
The DNA here is from genome assembly GCA_004026705.1 of Nesogale talazaci. Classification (NCBI taxonomy): domain Eukaryota; kingdom Metazoa; phylum Chordata; class Mammalia; order Afrosoricida; family Tenrecidae; genus Nesogale; species Nesogale talazaci. The sequence continues at coordinate 69,639 of PVJH01006942.1, forward strand.
AATTGTTAAAATACTGAATATATTTTCATCAAAGATTCACTTAAAGAATTTAACATTAGCAGAATAATATAATTAGGGTGGGAAAATTCTGTTTGAGGGGTAAGGGAAATCATTAATGGTAACAAAAGGCTGGCTTCAGAGACAATGGTAGCTGCTTTCAACATAAAAAAATAACTTTCCTTGAGATTATAGGTAAAAGAAAATGAGATGGTCATATTGCACACTTGAGGGAAAAGTTTTGATGTAATTCATCTCTAATATTCTCCCTTTTATTGGCAAATGTGAACCTTCTTTCTTTTAAGAGAAAAGACAGTGCAGTGGAATCCAGTACTTGAAAGTGATCAAAGTTTAAAACAGTTATTGTGGAAAATTAGGAAGAATATTGACAAAGATTGTGGTAAGTGTTTTCTGTGTGTTTGTTAGACCAATCTGCATTTATTGAATAAAACACTCAGAGGCAACCATTCTTACAACCATCCTTTAGCTTTCAGGACCTTTAAATGTTGAAGCAGAAGTTCATATGCTTGGTGCATTTTGTAGAGGATAAAAGAAAAGATAACAGAACAATAATGTCATTGCTCATTACAAAACAATGGAAAAGGTGTTATATTTGCTGTGACATTGATAAATAAGGGAAAATTAGGGAAAATGTGATAATATATTAGGATCAAACAGTTGGAAATTGAAGGTAATATAAAATACAGATGTTAAAGTAATAGAGAGCAAATTATGAATTAATTTCTGGAAGAATCTTACAATGCTGAGGTTTATAATTAAGCCTATGGTACAGATTCATATAGGAAGGTGGTTCAGAATATGACATTAGGTCTCAATTTCTAGAAAAAATAAAGGACATTGGAAGACAAAATAGATCATTGCTAATAAGTATAAATAATATGTTTTACTATAAAATTAGCACGACTTGGTGTGGTTTTAAATGATGGTGCTAGTGCATGTGTAGAGAATACTTATGAGGCATAAGCAAACATGTCCATTAAAAGAAAGTGCATGGGGAGAGATCAAACAATCAAAGGTAGATGTCAAGGGTAAAATGAATATGCAAAGCAGGATTGATGAATTAGAAGCAAAAGAAGGGCTTAAAGTCACACAGGCTTAATTACTGTTGCTTTGGGATCCATAGTTGGCTACTATCCACAAGGCGGGTAGTTCAAGCCCCTTTTTCCAAAAGAGGAAAATGATGCTATTTGCTTCTGTGAGAACTTTGCCGTATTGAACTTATTCCGTTGAGCAGTAAATGAAAGAAAGACTTGATGAACAGTGTTTATAAAGATCACAGCCAAGAGAGTCCTGTATACATCTTATTTCCGCATTCTAGCAGATGGAGTTGCTTTGCCTTGAATTGATCTGAACAGCAACATGTATTTGTTTTTGCTGTTGTCATCATCTGTTTGATTTTAAGTTGATTATCAACCATGATTACATATTAATTTAGGCTTGTGGTTGATTCTTTAATGAGAAAATAATGACAGTGAAATAATAGTTCATTTAAGTAAAGGAATAATTGAGTAATCAACCGTACCTAATAAGCAAGCATTTTGCTATGTTGGTTCATACTACAGGGTCCCAGGTGTGGTTGAACAGTGAAGACACTTGGGTGTAGACTGTCAGGGTGGGAGTGCAGGGAAATGAAAGGCTGGAGATCTACTTCAGAACAATCGGCCATGGAAAATCTTTGGAGCTCAGCTCTACCCTGATGCTCCTGGTCTCAGCGCTGAGTCAGAGCTGACTGATTGGCAACTGGCAAGAAGTGATTGCATTGACAGCACAAGTCTATATAGTGGCTCAGTACAGAGCAGTAGATTGCACGGGTTCTTCATTAACAAACAAGATTAAAAATATTTCCTGTAAAAAAAAGCTGACTACTTGAGCCCCACAACAAGTCTACAGTACTAATTTCATGCAGTTGAACAGGACACAGTGACCTCTTCTGCCTGCAGTGTTTCATTACGCGTCATTTTATATATTGGATCTTTAGAGTATTTACCAATTAATATAGACAATTAATGAAAGTCTTGAGCACCGCTCCTTTGCACAATAGGATTGATTAACATGCTCATGTCATGTCTTCCTTTATGAACATTCTTCTCACACAGTCTTTTGTTAAAACCTAAGACATGTCTTATCCAGTTGTGACATTATAAATGTCATTTGACTGGATGTAGATAGCAAAAGCGACTCATAGGAAATGTACTTCCTGTGTAATATTTAGACAGAACGGAGGAGTGAATCTGGCAGTATCAAATTTTCAACATGGTAGAAGAATAGAGCTTTACAGACCCTTTCAAATAATCTTACAAAGCATAACATGTAACCATTCATATAAAAATAAGTACGTAATCCATAAATCATTGGCATTGAAACAGGTTCTAATTTTGATCCAATATAACAATCTATCTAATAAATGAAGGATAAACAAATTTGTAGGTATGGTCACTATGTTTTTTCTGTAATCATAAAGAATATAAACAAAAGTGATTCTGTTCTGTGAGCAGAAATTGAAAAAAAGATGAAAATCCCTACATGATTTTCTTGCCTAAAGAGTATTATGTCATTAGATGCTCTTCCGTGGGCTCTTTTCCATAGCATTCTACACACAATAGAACCAAGCGTGGCGTGTTCCTTCATCATCATTTATGCTGATACCATCGATGCTACCAGTGTATCATTCCATCTAATACAGGCCCTTTTCTTCGCTGCCTCTCCAGTAGTTACCAACTATGATGTCCTTCTCCAGGAATAAGTCTCTTCTGACAATATACCAAAGCATGTAAGAGAAACTCTTGCTACCCTTGCCTCTAAGGAACATTCTGGCCTTACTTTGTTTGTCCTTTTACAGATCTATAATAATTTCCATATTCTTATATGGCACCAGAACTTATATGCATCACTTTTTCTGCTTACTAGCAAATCAATGTCCATTTTCCCCATGCATATGATATAATAGACATACCGTGGCTTGGGTAAGTGGCAGCTTAGTCTTCATAGGAACATTGTTACTCCTCCAAACATCACAGAGGTCTTGTGAAACAGTGTTACCTAATGCAATGTCTTCTGATCTCTTGACAGCTGCTTCCATGAACACTGATTATAGATCCTGTGCCCCTGTTATATGCTTCTGACAAATGTCTCCAATGACATCCTGGTTTATCCTAAGTCTCACACTGATTGTGCCTAACTGTAGTTTCCATGGGTCAGCAAATCAGTCTCCCCCAATTAAGTAGCTGGGGACATCCCACTCAGCAAAGGAGCCTCGTACACAAAAGCCCTGTGCTCCACTCATGCCTGAAAGGCACTGCTCTCCTTTGTTCTTTGAATCTGTGTTACTGCTGCTTATCTGTTCTCCTGCACTTCTACGGTGCCAGAGTATTCTGTCTCTAAAGTGAGGGGCTTCAGTGAACAGCAATCTGAGGGTGCTGAGGAACCAGTCCACTCCTGTCTCTTCCTTTTTCAAAGTCCTAAGATCCACACTCTTGTTTTTAAGATGACTCATTTTATACACAGCAAGATGGTAAAATTAACCAACCGTGGAAGGTTAAACCTTCCACGGGTTTAACAATCAAACTGAACGTGCTAACGCAAGTGAATTATATAATACAGTGTCCTTACCTTCTCTTACATCAACCAATCAGGAAAAAAAAAAAACTTTTTGTAGAGTTACAAGGATTTGGGCCAGACTTGCCACACTAATTAATGCACTGCGCTGCACTACAGTATGAGAGCTACTAACAATGATCTGCTACATGGATACACCTTACCCTCCACCCTATAGTCATTATTGTGTGCATTTCGTTCTCAAACAGATATCTTTCTGTTCACAAAATTCAAAGAACTTTTCAAAGGAACAATGATTTTAATCCCTAAAGGAAGCTAAAGCTGATGTTTTGACATGGCGTGAATTGAAGAGTACAGGATGCTTTGGGGAAGGGGGAAGAGACATGGAAACAGTTCTCAAGTAGGACTAGGAAGGCATGTTGAGAAAAAACATCTTCACTTGTTAATATTTTGTTTAATAAAAGTTTCTATGATCTCATAGAAATATTGCTGGCACACCTTAGTATCCTGTTTAACACATTGTGCAAAGCATAATTTTTCTCTGGCATGCATATTAGGAGTTTTAACAACTAGGAAATACAAAATTTGAAATTCTTTTTTCCTGCATCATGGCCAATTGCAATAATCCTTTGTATGATCTCTCACAATCCCGCTGTGACCAATTATATGGACTTTCCAGATGGTTAGCTCGATTAAATATATACTTGCTGGTTATATGCCAGAATTAATTTACCTAGCAAAGGGGCATTAAATCTATTGATTCCATTGCTACCGAGCCAATTCTGCTTCCCAGCATTTTGAAATGCTATGGATTGAAAATACTAATGAAGATACAATCAATCAAATAACTACTATTTAACTATGTAAGTATATTTCATTTACTGTCTTCTCATCCCTTAACCTTTCTTATATCTTAGACAGGAGCATCACTGTGTAAATTGGATACTTAATTGTTGACAACTATATGGATCTACATTCTCTTTATGATCATCATTCCTTTTACTTGAAGTGTCCATCTCCTACAGCATGTGTGTGTCTGGAGGTGGGGGGGGGGTTAACAAAACTCATTTTTTTGTTTTGTTTTGTTTCTCCAGCCCCTGGTGGGAGTAGGAGTCCCAGCCTTGCTTCCGGAGAACTGCTGCTGGATTTGAACAGCCAACCCTGTGGGCTGCAGTCCCGCACCCAACCTCGGGGCTCAGTCCTCAATTTTAAGTACTGAAACCCTTTATTTGACTATTGAATTTATGGCCTGCCTGACAAGTCTGATGTAGGATTATTTCAGTTGAATTAGTCCCCTCTCTGTTGACAGCTAAGGATGAACCAGTGACTTGAACATAGAGGATCCCCTCACTAGAATTTTCTCTGTATAACTTTTATTCCTTTAGCACAAGGTAGTCACAGGTTATCAAGCACAGAACAAAATGGCAAATCCTGAATGACAATCACAGTTCACACTTCACTCATGACCTTCCCTATGTCCTTTGGCTAAAGCAATTTATCTGACCAATTCAGTTGATGAAATGGTGAAAATTGAGACTTACTTCTTTATTAAGAATAACCTTTAACATGGAAAATTGGAAGGCAAGCACAAATGTGAGGATTTTATGACCATATTGGCAAGTGACTACAGAAAAGAAAAAAGAAGAAAGATACACTCATCATATACCAAGCTGAATGAACTGAAGAATAATGCAATACTCAGGTTGCAATATTGAAAGATTCTGTATGGAAAATATTGAAGATAAAGGGTGCATCAAAAGAAGAGAATCATTGTACCCAAAAGACTAATCAACCTTAAACCAATTCAAGAGGTAGCATATTATCAAGAATAAATGGTGCAGAAGGAGGGATTACAACCTCCATTGAATGCAACAGCAAAAGCAAAGGTCCAGTAGATGTTTCAAGGGACTGAGGAAGCACTGGAAGTACTCACGCCTCTGTGCCAACAAATGGGCCAGCCAACTGAAATTGGGTCAACCATTCCAAAGAAATATAACCCAACAAATGAAGGTGCAAATTATAGAACAGAATTAATATCACTTACAAATTAAATTTTACAGAACATTCAACCAGGGTTGCAGCAGCTCATTGAATGGGGAACTGCCAGCAATACAAGTTAGATTCAGAAGAAAACTTGGAATAAGAAATATGATTATTGACATTACATGGATCTGGACTGAAAGCAGAGAATACCCAAAATATATTTACTTGTATTTTATTGATGACACAAAAACATTCGACTGTGTATAATAAAATATGGTTATCAAGGAGAAGTGGAATCCTAGAATAATTCATTGTGCTCATGCAGAATATGTACATGGATCTAAAAGCAGTTATTTAAACAGAACTGTGTAGAGTGTGGTTTAAAATCAAAAGTTACATTTTTTACCATAGTTATAGTTATAATTTTAGTTTATAGTTATAGTTTTCACCATACTTATTCCATATGTATTCTGAGCATGTAACCAAAGAAGCTGGATTGCATGAAGAAAAAATATGCATCAGAATTGGGGAAAGGATTATTACCAACTTACTAGAGGCAGATGACATGATCTTGTTTTCTGAAAGTGAAAATGACTTGAAGCATTTAATGATCAAGATTAAAGAGTTGAAGGCAAACAAGCACCACCTATTGCAGAACAAAAGAAGCCCACGTGGAAGAAGCACACATGCTTGTGTGACCACAAGGAGTCAAAGGGACCAGGTATCAAAAAAACAAAAATTATATCATTGCAAATGAGAAGGAGTGTAGACTGGGGACTCAAAACCCATCTGTAGATAGCAGGACATCCACTGACAGAAGGGTGGCAGAGAGGAGATGAGCCAGTCAGGGTGCAGTGTAACAATGAGGAAACATCCAACTTTCCTCTAGTTCTTCTATGCTTCCTCTCTCCCACTATCATGACCCCAAGTCTACCTTATAAATCTGGTGAGACCAGACGACATACACTGATACAGATAGGAACCAGAAACACAGAAAATCCAGGATAGATGATCCCTTCAGGACCAGTGACATCAGGGGGGTGGAGGGACGATGAGGTAGAAAAAGAAAGCCAATGATAAGGATCTACACCTAGCCTCCTCCCTGGGATATGGACAACAGGGAAGTCATTGAAGGGAGACATCAGACAATGTAAAATATGACAAAATAAGAAAGATTTATAAATTATCAAGGGTTCATGAGGGAGGGAGAGTGGGAAGGGAAAAAACGAGTAGCTGATACCAAGGGCTTACATTGAAAGCAAATGTTTTGAGTACAATGAGGGCAACAAAGTTAAAAATATGCTTGACATGCAATGGATGTATGTGATGTATGTATGGATTGTGACAAGAGTTGTATGAGCCCCCAATTTAATGATTAAAGATATCAAGGTTTTCAGTCTTTGATGTGGATTAAACTGGAATAAAAGAAAACCTCACTCCTCACAGGATGACATAATTATTAAGTGTAGGAAAGGCTGAGTGGTCAAGAATTTCATTTTATTTAAATCCATAATCAATGCTCTTGGAAGCAGCAGTTTAAGAAATTAATTGACACAATGTATTGGGTGAGTCTGCAACAGAAGAACTCTTAAAAGTGTTCCAAAGTAAAGATATTATTACTTTGAGGTCTAAGATGCACCTGACCCAAGCCATTGTCTTTTCAATTTCCCTATATGCCTGTGAAAGTTAGACAGAGAATAAGGAAGACCAAGTATAGTCTATGATTTTGAATTGTGGTGCCAGCAAAGAATTTTGAAAGTACCATGGACTATCAAAATAACAAATTTGTGCTGGAAGAAGTATAGCCAGAATACTCCTCAAAATGAGGATGACTAGATTTCATCCTAAATATTTTAGTCATTTTGTCGGGAGAGATCAGTTCCCGAGGAAGGACATCATTCTTGATAAAGTAAAGAGGCAAAGAAAAAGTGAAGACCTTCCATGAGATGGATTGACAGTAGTTTCAAAAATGAGCACAAAGTTGTAATTGTGAAAATGGCACAGGATAAGAAAGGGCTCACTCTGTTATGCACTGAGCTACTATGAGTCAGAATCGGCCTGATGATAACTAACAACATCCACAACACAAGAAACACTGGTGAGTGCTTCCATTGGGAAACCACCATTCATTCATACAACTGCAAGAACACAGAACAGTTCAAAAGACTCCTCATAACCTTCATTTTGTATATGATTGCTGAGAATGATTGCCTTGAGGGGCTCAAACTGTTAACTTCCAGCAACTGGGCAAGAGGTTGATGGTTGCACCCTTTTAAGAAAATGCTGACATTTCACTCCATCAATGTTCCAGCCAAGGAAGCGCTCAGGAGCTCAATTCCACTCCATAACACCTGCCGTCACCATGAGTCAGAACTGATGCGGCGACTATAAGTTTTCTTTCTGTTTAATTATTTTTTAATGGATTCTTAAGTGTACCGACTCAGAATAATTGCTCATGGTATTGAATGATCTTTACATGATCTCAAACCAATTTATGTGATATCAAACCAAAATCACTTAGTAAAATATTAATTAAATTGTGTTCTGCTATTTTATGCTTCATGTTTATGAGAAAGACAGCATTTTAAAAATGCGTTTGGAAAAATAAGCTACATTTATGTGGCAACACCGTGTAGTGCTTGCAAGTGGGTGGTGCTAAATAATTGCAATGTTTGGGTTAGTGGTAACAGAAGTACTAGAATTTCAGTTAGGTGAAAAAAGTCAACAGTTAAAACAATAAAAACAAAAATATAGTATTTATGACCCCCCCCCACACACACACATACATATCAGTACTCAAACCATTGCCCTCAAGTCACGGTGCCCTCAGGAGTGCCAGAGTATTATAGTGTTTGGCAAGGTTTTAAAGCAATATCCAGATAACACAGAAGACGACTATACAGAAATATAGGAATTTATGCAGAATACAATAAAATAAAAGTTCTTTCTGAATAGCAAATAGTCAAAAATCCCTAAACAGTTTACTTGATTTCAAGTTCTATGCCCAAGTAATTTGCTACAATTTGGTTGGTTTTTTTAAAAAATGTTTTCTTCTTTTATGTTCTTCCCCACTCTTTTTCGGGGAAAGAATGCACATGGTCAAGTGAAAAAGTAAAATTTCTAGAGAAAACATATTTTATACTATTTTAAAAAGCATTTCTATTGTTAGAGAAATTTCATTTACCTGATTATTTTAAAGCAATTAAAAAAGTGGAAACTTGCTCTGCTTGCATAGGAGCAAAAAAGTAGAAGAAACCGATTGGAAATGTAAAAGAATATTTCATTGTTGAGCACATAAATGCCACAGAATAAGTTTAACAGTAAACATAAACATAGACCTATTAAATAACGGTTCACTCTAATGGCATGAATTTTAAATTGTTAGGGAAAACATATGTTTATATTATTTTTTGAGGGACATACAACTGGCCATTTACATTTATGCTACTTACCAGATTGTCAAAGAATAGAGACATATATGTATGGTTTTCTTTTCCTGTATTAAAATATTTTAAAGTTATCTTATCTTGGATTCCTTATCATCTTTCTATTAGCTTTAACCCCCCTGACCCACAACTGTAAAAAATTGCTAACATAGACTTAAATATTGTTTATTCATAGACAAATCATTTTAGAAGCAAAAGGGTACTGGAAGACCACATATGCCTTTTTAATCCTACTTTTATGGGACACACTGAGGGACTGCACTCTTCTGTAGTTGGGCACATCATTTCAGACTCAATGGAGTATACAGGCTGCCACTACTTACCTGAACAGTGTGTGAGCTACCAAACAATGCTTAAAGCAAGTTGGTGTACAGTGACCTGAATTGCACTTTATAAGATAGTTTTTGATGACCCCTGCCCTGTTTTATAAAATCTAGATAACTAGCAGGGAAAACACAAAATGAAATACATAGAAAAATAAAACAATGATATCACAAGAATAGTCTAACAACATAGTTCTGTAGGCAGACTGAAATTTAAATTTTTTTAAAATTAATGTTGGTGTCAAGTCAGGGTAACCATATTTCTCAACGGAATACAATGGTATCATGTTAATGAAGCACAGTGATCATTAGTATCACTTTTCCTTCTAGTACTACTGTTACTATAATTATATATGTATATATGTGTTTTTAAGTAAACATCTTATGTACTGGTTCCTATGAAAGCTATTACAGATATGATTGAGTCAATTTTTACATGTATTAGAAACACATTTGTCCTCAATCCCCTGTACACTGATTAGCATTATTCTCAACAAACCTCCAACCCCCTTTAAAAGATAAAGTGCAACTCACATGATTTAGGTGACGAAACAGAAGCAGAAACAGAGTTAGAACAGAGAAAATACTTGTGCTCTCAGTAATTATGCTGGCCTGTCTCACAGAGTCTGGAAAAGCATAGGACAAAGAACTTTATTTTCAGCATAAGGCAACTTGCCCCTTGTTTTTTGTTTGTTTCCTTTCCTGTGTTGCTCCTGATAAGAGTAGTGATCAACAGACATTCTCTGTTCTTGCTGTGCAGCCTCACAAAAGGTCACAGTTGGAAAAATGCTATTTAGGTGAAGTCTTTGATAGTTAAACAAGGAAGGTAAATAGCAATTAGAGTAAATGTTTTCTTAGGAAGAAGATAATTCTAGAACTTTATTAGTCATTTAAAGCAATGTGAAACCACACTCTATCTTTAGCACAGGTAGATGATGGTCCTGTCACACCATCTGCCAACTGAGTGTGCTTGAATATATATATTCCCCTGCAATTAGAATAGATTTTCTGTGTGGCCACTTATTTTATCTCTCCTCGATGCAACCATTGATATAGCTGGTTAACTTTCAGTGACTTCTCTTTGAATATCAGAAGCAGCAATACTAACAGACTTATCTCAGATAATCATACCAGAAAGATTCATTCTAATCCTAATATTACAGATGTTGATCTAATTTTTTTTTCTGATCACTAGCTTCAGTTTCCATAAAATTGTCATTGTTGTTATTGCTGGGTGCCACGAATTGGTTCTAACACATAGCAATCTTATGAAGCAAAACATTGTGTGGCCTTGGAGCATCCTCACAGATATTATGTTAACAGCCACTGTGTCAATACATCTTGCTGAAGGTCAGCCTCTTTTTCACTGAGCCCACTAGCTTACTGAGCTTTCTGTTCCTTTTATCAAGCTGGTTAAATGTGTTGACAGCTGAAAGAAATCTCATCTGTAACCAGATTAGGAGCCCTAGTGATTATGCGCTGGCCTGCTACTGACAAGAAACCATCCGAAGCTCAGGGGGAGAAAGATGACAATTTCTATTCCAGTAATGAGTCATCATCTCAGAAACACACAGGGGGGTCCTACCTTGGCCTATAGGGTGACTAGGGGTGAGCATCCTCTTGATAGTAGTGTATTTGCTTAATATTTGGTAACCAGAACATTCTCAGATAGGTCAGTTTTTTTGCAAGGTAAAACTACTTACAAATATTTGGTCCACTTTTTCCCCCTGCCACTTCTATCTTCAGTGCTCTTATAGAGATAAGGTAGCCAAACTTTGTCTTGTTATTTAGGGCATGTCATCAGGAAAGAACAATTGATAGAAAAGGGCATCACCCTTAGTAAAAAAAGTACAGGGTCAGCTAGAATGAAAGAGCCCATGAATGAGATGGATTGACACACTAGCCCTGCTGACCTGTCAAAGCCTATGCCAAGGGCAGCTCAGGGTCAAGTGACTCATAATCCCTAAGCTGCACCTAAGGTCACCATGAGCAGGAAATGACTCGGAGGCCACTCAAAAGAATGACTGTGGGAACTCAAAGCTCTGTGGGAATTCTCTGTATCAGAACTGCACAATATCAGTCAGATCTATGATTCTTTCTGTTGACTTTCAGAACGTATAAGAGTTATGTCATGATTAAAATTTTCATGACATTTAAATGATACTTTTCCAAGCACTTTTATTATTTACTTGCATGTTGGCTTTAATATTTCCTTTCTTTAGATTTATGTAACTCACTACATCCTTCAAATATTTTACTCATTCATTAGAATTGAGTCCATGGCAGTGAGTTTGAGATTCTGAGAACATATTCAAAATTAAGGGGCAGGCAGGGAGAGGAACTCAGAGTAAAAAAAAAAAAAAAAAAAAGCAACGCATTACATGATAATGAAAATATAGTTTGGCCTTTATTAGCATTTGTGATGTTAACATATATTTATTCCTTTTATTGTAGGACAAAAATGTTGACATATATGTATTTCGATTCTTTTATTGTGTATGCTCTTTCAGCAATCCCATCCTCGCCCCATGCCACATAATCACAGAGAGACTGGGCTAGCCAATCTATCCTATATTACCCGATCATACCTTTAGCCAACTCTTGCAAATCTCACTCTGCTCCTGACCAAGTTCTATACATGACAATGTTTATTGTTAATTTTGAGCATTTATGTAAAATGAGAAAATAATTCTTTCAGAGGTGACTTATTATACTATAGACAAATGGAGTAAATATTCTTACTCTAGTCCTGGTAGGTTACTAAGCAGAGATTTTTCAAGCAACCTGAAGCCATATCAAATCTGCAGAGCAAGACATATTTGTTTATGTTGTTTTCTCCCCTATATCATTGAAAGCTGATCCAGCCAACCCATATCTGAGTTGCCGAGGAGAAAATTAGGTACCAGTCTGAAAGCTGTAAATTCACAGAATATGTATCCCTTTATTTTATTCATTCTCCTGTGTTCCACATAACCAGAATCTAGAAATCAGTATAAAATTATTTCTTAAAAGTATTAAAGTTTCTGAGGTTCCTCATACATTGACTCTGGGGTAAAATATATTCCTAAAAAATAGGATTACCAGTGAGTTCTCCCCAACCAAGTAGTTCTCTTAATCCACTTCAATTGCCTGTGCAGAAAATGGATAGGCTGAAAGAATATTTTCTAGTAGTTATATGTCTATGTTCTCTTAAACAATTTGTATACATTTCAGACAATCTTGCATGAATGAGACTAGAAAATTCTAATGAGAAATTGTGGGTATATTTTATTTATTATTCTCCACTTTTTTGTATCATACCTTTGATAAAGCATAAAAGGTCTAGATTATAGTTAGTGTTCAGCAATTGTACATGTAATTATTTATATTTAGAACTATATGAGTAATGTATATTAAAAACAAAAACATAATTTATATGTATATATTGGTTTTCTAGTTCGGAATATATCATAATTTAATATAATCCTGGTTGAATTAGTACATCAACCTAGCTCAGTTCATATACAATTTATACCATTATAAACATATTAGATATAACCATGTAATAATCTCTGGATTTTCTTCCAATTATAATGGTCTATAATATAAAGCAAAATGCAATAAGTAATGAAAAATGAAATCATTTCACTTCATGTCATTAAGATTGACTTTCATTTATAGATCTTGGTTTTTAACAGAACCTGAGGCAAAAAAAAAACAACTCTCTTATCCTTCAAGAGATTCAAGAAAAATGAATGCAGTAAGACAATAGATTGTCATCACATTTTGCATATACAATTATGATATTGTGAAAACAATTATGTACAATATTGGAAAGAAAAAACTGTACAATAGTAGGATAACCATTCAATGCATCAAGAAGATATGTGTTTGCAGAGATGAAAAGTCTCACGTATCACAAAATTTTAATTAATTTAAATGACCCTTGCAATTTTAAGTATACCTAACTAAAATATTTTTGGTACAGTGTACCAAAAAGAGCTAGTTCAAATTCTACCATTGAAAAAAGAAAATAAAAGAAAACCTACCATTGCAGGAGGTAGAAAATGATTCAGAACTAATGGTGCTTAAGGAAGAAATTCAACCTGCACTGAATGTATTAGCCAATAATCAGGCTTCAGGAATTGAAAAGCATCAATTGGAATGTTTCCAAAAGCTCGAGAAAAATTGGAATGACTAACTTCTCTGTGTCTGGAAATTTGAAAGATCAACTAACTGAATCAAAAAGATCCATACTTGTGTCTATTCCAAAGGAAAGGGCAGAATGCTTAAAGTATATAATGATTTTGAAAGGGGATACAAATGATATTATGTTCAAGAAAAGCCAACAAAGAGTTACAGCAACACATTGACAAAAAATTGCCAGAAGTTCAGGCTGGATTGAAAAGAGGAGGCGGACTTAAGGACAGCATGACTGATGCCAGATGGATATTGACTCAAAGCAGAACACCAGAAAGACGTTTACTTATGTTTCATTGACTATGCAAAGGAATTTAAATGTGTGGACAGAATCAGTAACCTTGAGAAAAAGAAGAATTCCAGAATACTTCATTGTGTTCATTCAGAACTTGTACCTGGATCAAGAGGCAGTTATGAAAACAGAAAAAATGGAATACTGCAAGGTTAACATCAAGATAAGTGTTCATCAATCTCAAGCTACATGCTGAACACATAATCAGACAAGCTTAATTACCTGAAAAATAGTTTGGCATCAAGATTGGAAGAAGATTTACTCACTAATTGCATGCAGAAGGCAAAACCTTGCTTGCTGAGTGAGGAGGAATTGAAGCACTGCTGAGGAAGAGCAGAGATTTCAGCATCAGGATGGTTTATGACTTACTGTAAGGAAGACCCAAATCATCACAAGTAGACCAATAGGTAAGATCATGATAAATGGATAAAAAGTTGAAATTGTCAAGGATTTTTGCCTTGCTTGGATCCACAATCAAAGCTCATAGAAACAGTAGTCAAGAGATAAAAAAATATTCATTACATTAGATAAGTTTGCCACATAAGCTCTCTTTGGAGTATTGAAGAACATGGCTGCTATTTGAAGATTTAGGTCTCTCTGACTCAACTCATGGTATTCTCCAATATATCATATACATGTGAAAGCTGAGCACTGAATAAGACAGTAGGAGAATCAATGCACTAAAACTTTATTGCTGAAGAATAATATTGACAGCACAGTGTACTGCTAAAATGACAAAGTGATCTGTATTGGAAGAAGTAAAACCACAGCGCCCCTTAGAGACAAGGATGCCAAGAGTTTGTCGTATATACTTCAGATCTATTTTGAAGAGAGACCAGTCCCTAGAGAAAGACATTATATTTGGTAAAGTGGAGAAAGCCCTCAATTTACAAGAACATGCATCAGTAGGTTCAAATTCAGGAACAATTTTGAGAATGGCATGGGATGGTGCAGTGTCTTGTTACATTGTCCACAGGGGCATAGGGTCACAATGTATTGTGGCTGACTCAGGGGCACTTAACAACAACAACATCAACTAAACTGTGTTACCAGGGATTCTCAAACCAAGACTTCCCAGGCTACTTAATAAAAGTGTCCTCAACATATCCCAGGTGATACACTTCTTAAAACTCACCATGACATTTCAGACAAGCTATTCTTATTTCTACCCAATGTGTCATAAAGAAATCATCAGAATTGAATCCGAGATGCAGTTTGAACATTATAGGAGAGTCTCAGCACTCAGTAAGGTCCTAGGAGAAAAGGAGGTCCTTTGGGTGACCTCATTATTCAGTTTTAAATTTAGCCAAGGAAGAACTGACGTGGTAACAAGGGTTTCTGGCAAGAAGTGGCAGCAGTGGTGAGCAGAGTCTTGTGGAAAGAGCAGATTCTGTCATCGGAGTGTAGAGCAGACAGTTAGAAGTCTCACTGAATCTTCAACCTTTCTAGGAGTTTTGTAACGTGATAGCCTAGAATGACAAGAGCACTAATACTTCTCTATCCTTCCTTAAGAAGTCTGTTGCATTTTGTTTTGTTTCCTAGTTAACATATTCTGCTTGAACTTGCTGATTACAATGAGCTAAGTATAATTTGCTGGAGCAGTGAAAGGCCCATTTACAAAATAGACACTTCCTTCAATAGTCTTGCTTTATAATATACTTATGAGATGCACTTTTTATGACACACACACTATACATATATGTCAGGGTGGAAAGCTAAAACTAATACATAGGAAAGAACCCCAGTTGGCGTAGTGGTTGAGTGTGGGACTGTGGTCGACTGACTTGGTGGTTCAAATCTAGCAGCAGCTCCCGAGGAGCATGGCTGGGCCTCCCACTCCCACCAGAGGGCAGTGATGGCCCCCAAAAAAGGTTGTCCTGATAAAAGTATGAGAGGTAGCCAGAAAACATAGCTCTCAAACTTAAAAAACAACCAGAAAAAAAATTCATACATGGCCTAGATTTTTTATAAAAACCCGTCATAAATTTAAATCGTTTTTGTTTTTCATATGAGACATGACTCACAGGGGCAGAAATAAACATTTTTAATACAATCTAGAGATGAATGTGCCATTCAAGAATTTAAGTGATTTTAAATATAATGACTAAACAAAAACTCAAGTAGAAGAGCTTGTGTTTAGGGGGCGTATTCTAAAATAATTTTATCCAACATAATACATATTATCTTCCTAGGTTAAATATAGTTATATATTTATAACTATATTCAAAAACTAGTTCTCGAACTGCATTGAAAATAAGAATTTCTCCGTTTAGAGCTTGAATTAAACTTAAAATTGGCAGATAGTGATAGTGAATGATTTTTACAAAGATAGGAAAACTTCCTAATAACCTTTGATATAAAGAGAACACAACCTTGCTTGAAGAAAGTGAGGCAGAATTGAGGACTTGCTGTGTTAGCCCAGATAGACTAGAGGAATAAATTTCAGAGACACGCATATAGGTATAAGGAAAAGGTTTATATACAAAAGAAATGTGACCCTAAGAAGGCATCCCAATCCAGCCTAGTGCAAAGTCATAAATCCAATAATAACTCATTTGCCTGAAATCAGCCTATAAAGTCTGCTTCTGACTCAAAGTCACAGGTCAGTGGGTACAGAATTCTGGTGCTTTCAGGGGTCTCCCCATGGTTCCTCGCTTCCAGGGCTCAGGTCCATCAACAGTATGCCACTCAAGCTTCAGAGGTCTGTCTTCATCAGGGCAAAGCCGTGTGTTCTCTCCATTGGCTACTCCAGCCTCCCAGCCGCTGCCATTCTGTGTGGCCTGTGGTTAATCATCTCTCAAACTAACTCCCAACAACTGGGGAAGATAGCTTCTCATCTTCACGGGGAAATACCCCAAGATTTCCCAGGAGTCTCAGGTGAAAGCCATGCCCACACAGAGGCCTTATCAGCTACTCAATGGCTTTCTCCTGATTTACAGGCCAGACTCCACCCCTACATTTCAATTATAAAATTAACATAAGTATCTGACTGCCACCCTTGCCGATGAAGTTCATGATCGCAACCATCAGTATGGATGTGAAGATATCAATCCTCACAACTGGACCAAGAGCGAAGAGCACGATAAGAGCAAAGATTAAAGCTGTCAAGGATTCTGTCTTGCTTGGATCCACAATCAAGGCTAATGGAAACAGCAGTCGA
This sequence comes from Nesogale talazaci, assembly GCA_004026705.1. Taxonomy (NCBI): domain Eukaryota; kingdom Metazoa; phylum Chordata; class Mammalia; order Afrosoricida; family Tenrecidae; genus Nesogale; species Nesogale talazaci. The sequence goes on from PVJH01006942.1 coordinate 86,595, forward strand.
GAAGTCAGATGATACATTACACTAGCCCTGGATAAATATGACACACAAGACCTCTTAAGTGTTGAAAAATAAGGAAGTTACTTTGGGGAGAAAGTTGCTCCTGTGGCAGTCACCTAATCTGGTGTCAATTTGAGGATTAAGAGTGTAGAGGTTGAGTCTAGCTGGTCAATCTGGAGATAATCAATGAGACTTCTGTGTGGGCATGGCCTTCTCTTATGAATTCTGGGAAATCTGGTACTTCCTACTTGGAGCATGAGATTCCTCTCTCTCAGCTCACTTCCTTGGAGATTTTCTACTGACAAGGTTTATTGCGAAGGACACTCAACTGACAAGGCTTGCTTGTTGAAAGTGAAGCAGGATTGAGGATTTGCCAGTGAAGTTCATGATCCCAACCCTCAGTATAGATGGCAAGTCAATGTGAAGATGTCCCTGAGATACCCCTGAGGAGAAGCCACATGGGCCTACCCTGATGTAACCAGATTCCTGAACCTAGAGAAGCCACGTGGAGATACTTGCTTACAACACCACTGACTCCAAAGACTTTCTACCCACTGGCTTGTGATGATTCTGCATTTGGCATCATGGTATATATTTCATGAGTCTGAAGAGAACTTTATAACTTGGTATAGAACATATGGGATATATCAGACTTATGACCTTGGACTGGAATGGGTTGGGATGTTTTCTTAATGTATAATGACCCATTGTTTACAACTGTCTCTGATATGCATATGCACGTTTATGAATTTGTTTCTCTAGTCTACCCAGACTAACACACACATGATCCAAGTCAATACATTCCAGTCACTTTATATTCATGTGAAATTTGGACATTGTATAAGGAAGACTGGAGAAGCATCAGTGCATTTGAACTATAATGTTTTCAAAGCATATTGAAAGTGCCACAGACTGCCAAAAATATAAACAATGTTTTCTTGGAAGATGTCCAGTCAGAATGCTCCTTGGAGATAAGGATGTCAAACCATCTCACATACTTTGTTTTAAATAGGAGCTGTTGAAGAAATTATTAAGAGTTAAACAGTACTGGATGTTCCAGTGAGTGGTGACCAGAGCACATTGAGCTGAATTTCCACTAACATAGGACTCAAGGGTACACATAGAAAACACACGGTAGTTCAATCGCCCATAGAAATATGTCATAATGTGAAAAAACAACAACGTCATGAAGAGTCTTTAGATTATATTCATAAGGGAAAGGGGAGGGGGCTTGTTTTGTTGTCAAAGATACTTGCTTCCTGATTATGAAATCATCAGTGAACCACCTCCTCAAATCAAAGTATTAATGACACCACCCACTTAAAGCACAGAAACCAAGCTGTAAAGTAAAATGGAATTATAAATAAAAGTGCAGGCAGCACAGTAGCATTGATTTTGGTAAAATAGTTTCAGTTACTAGCATTTTGCAGAAGAGTTTTTAAATATAAACATCTTCAAATTTAACTTTTCATACATCTGTACACAGTAAAACACCAAGAACAAATCTAGAAAGAAAGAAAACTAAAGAATGTTCTGTGGACATGGAAGCTTAATATAATTCTTTGTAAATTATATTATAATTCTAAATGCAAAGAAATCATAATCACAGGTTGCTCACAACATTCTCAAAGAAAAGTTAGCGGGAAAGAGGTTCATCTGACTACAATTTGTTTATGTTTCAAATCCAACAGGAAACAAATATCCACAGTGCACGTAGTGGTAGACACTGAGACTATAATAAGTAAAAGTGTTTATATTACTTTCAGAATGACTGAAAGAGAAATTTAGGAGCTCTGTCCTCAAAAGAACAGAGGCAAAACTGGACAGGGTTGTTAAAAAACAACTATTGAAAGACTGTGTTGGTTCACATAAAAACCTACACTTAGACCACAATAAGAAATACAAGAGTCTTTGGTCAGGCAATACTCCCATAAAGCTTACCCCAATTCTCCTATTCAGATGCTCTAGTAGGCAGAGTAAAGAAAAAACTTTATTTGGAGCAGAACATGGAAAACTGAATACCCAGAAGTATTGTTAAAACTTGTAGCAATTTCAGTGACATATAGTTGTAGGAAACCAACATTCCAGCTAGCCAGTTGTTTTTTATAATACCAGTTAGATATCAACTCTCAGAAATAGAATAGCAGGCAAATAATACATAACAAGAGAGGGAATTAAGAGCATACATTGAGAGAATGTCTGGAAAGGTGGCAACTAAGTTGCCTATACCAGGACTCTCCAGAAGTCAATGCAGAAGAGCAACTGAGAGGGAAGGTCCACAGTTCCAGGTCACAGGGAGCATCATAAAGATAAGTAGGCACAGAGCCAATAGTTTAGTGGAGCTGTGGGTTTGGGCTATACCACTGTGGTGGCCTGCTCAGACTTAAACTTAGTTCTACTGCTGTCTTGGACAGATCCAGGCTCCTTTGGCCTGCCCAAAAGCTTTGCTTCAACACAGTTACAGCTTGCCACCACCTCTGGGCAGGGTTAAAACCCCTGCAACCCCACAGTCATTCCACCAAGGCTCAGTTCTAGCTTTATTTTTTTTTCTCTCTTCTCTCTTTCACCCCACAGTCTCAATAGGTTTATTTTTTCCCCTCTTCTCTTTCCTCTCCTTCACCATGTCATTACACTTGCCCTCCACCCAGTTGTGGAAGCGCTGATCTTTTGGGAATAACACACAGATATGGAAATCCACCCCCTGCCTTCATATGCAGGGGAACTCATGTCTACCTTCTAAGACATTTTAAGTGGCTGAGGGAAGCCCTGCCTGCGCTTTGGGTGGTCCACTTGACCTGGGAGGCCCTGCCCATCCTCGATAGTACCATGCTGCTAAGGGTACAACCTCCCATTTGATGGAGTGCTTCACATGGCTTAAGGCAGCTCTGTCAACATTTTCCAGAGATTCATACTGCTGCGGGAACCTCTGCCTGACCTAGGTAGTGATATAACCAACCAGGCAATTCTGTCCATCATACATGGTGTTCTACACCAAATGAGGCACAACAATCTGTCCTCCATGGTACTCCCATGGAGTACACAGAGATCTGCTCCCATTGGAGCAGACACGCATCCTCAAACGCCCTCTGATGTATGCCAAGTCACTATGGGACAGACCATCATGGTTTCCTGTGAGATCATCCAGTGCAGCACAATCCTCACTGGTCCACAGCCATGAAACCAGTAACTCCTTGAAAGGACCATCCAAATTGACTTCCAAGAAACAGAATAGTGGTTGTCTAGGGAAAGAGTGAAACTACGGGAGAATAAAGCAGAAACCTGACCCCACAGTGCAATTAGCTGCAGGTTGTTCGAAGAAGCATTCCTGTCTGTGTTCCAAAGAGAGAACACAGTGTTTTGCTCTCAGAAAAATGGTGCCGAACTCCTTTAAAATAAGGAAACTCAAACAGACAAAACAAAGAAGTCAATGGCAAAAATAGAGTTTTTAGAGGTAAACTTCCCCAGCATAATGAAAGAAAATCAGGCAAACATTCAGGAAGGTGAAAGAATACCAGCTAGATTGAATCCCCAAAAGTCATCAAGGCATATAACAGTTAAACTACCCAACACTGAGGAAAAGGGAAAATTATGAGAACAGTTAGGGAAAAACAAGGAGTCAATGGAAAAACAAGCATTCACCTATAAAGGTACCCAAATAAATAAATGTTCAGACCTATCAGTGGACATTAAAAAGAAGAGAAGAGAGGAGAGTAAACTATTCCAAACATTGAAGGAAAGTAACCCAAGCCCAATAATACTCTATCCAGCCAAATTACCTATCAAGATAGATGGAAAAGTAAAAATCTTCGCAGACAAGGGAAAACTCAAAGAATACATTAAAAGAAATCCAGTCCTACAAAAAATCCTTGCCGATCCACTATGGGCATAAGAACAGCGTTCACTGAGCACAAATACGAGACTACCATATAGAATAACCCCACCCATAGAGCAAAAAAGAGAAAACAGCCACAAACATAGCATTGATACAAGGGTGGAAAGAAGGCAAAAATGAAACAAGTGCGCGCACACACACACACACACACACACACACGAATAACACAGAGATCAGAAAGGAAGGTTGGAAAAGACCCAACACGAAAGATACAAAATGACATCATGGATTCCACAGATGGATGTATTTACCCCGAATATAAAGGGACTGAATTCAGGTATTAAAAGGCAAAGACTAGTAAACTGGCTTAGAAAACAGAACCCATTGATCTGCTGCCTACAAGAGACTGTCTCTAGATTAGAGACAAAAAATAGGTTGAGCATCAACAGACAGTGAAAAATATACCAAGCAAATGTCAATCAAAAAAAAAAAACAGAGTTTCAAACCTAATCTTGGATAAAATTCATCTCAAGTTGCAAACCATAACAAGAGATAATGCTATATGGTGCTCAAAGGAGTAGTAGACCAAGAACCAGTGAGCATAATAAATATATATGCACCTGGGATTCATCAAACACTCCAAGAGATGAAAAACGAAATTAAATGCTCAACAATTATAGTGTGTGATTTTAATACACCACTCTCTGAGAAAGATAGATCATGGGGAAAAAAGATTAACAGGGAGATTACAATGCTACGCATTACAATGAGACCACTTGACCTCATTGATATTTTCAGAGCTCTCCACCCAAATGCAAAAAAAAAAAAATCACATTATTTTCAAACCCACATGGTCCTAATTCAAAGATACACCACATGCTGGACACAAGTAGAATCTGTGTAAATTCAAGCACCTAGAGATCATACAGACCACTACTTCACAAGGCTGAAAATCAAAGCAGGATGATTAAAAAAGCAAGGGCAAACAATGGGAAGATGAATAACTCTCTATTGCAAAAGGACTGGATACTGACCCAGATCAGAGATGAACTTAGGAAGTTTCTAGAAACCAATGAGAACGAAAATACAGAACACCAAAACTTTGTGACACAGGAAAGCAATTATCAGAGGAAGTTTGATATACATATAAAAAAGGAGGAGAGACTTATGATAGTTATGCTGATAGAAAATTTACAACAACCAAAGATGCATCAATAAGACAATCCTCTTAATAGCAGAAAAAAAAAATGATCAGAGCTCAAATTCATGAAAGGAAAAGCAAGAAAACTATGAAAAAAGTTAATGCAGCTAAAAGTTGGTTCATTTAAGGATTAGCAGAATTGTCATACCCCTGGCAACCAATATAAAGAAAGGAAGGCACAAATTTCAATAGCAAGAATGAGGGATGAAATAGGTGGCAGGACAATGGAGCCTAATGAAATAAAAAAAAAAGATATTACATGATTCTATGAAGGCCTGTACACCAACTTATTCAACAACTTGAACATATGGACAAATTTTAGCAAAAGCCATCCCCCCCTAGACTATCCCAGATGGATGTCAAGAATCTCAACAAATCAAAACAGGAGAAGAAACAGAAAATAATATCAAAGGATTGCCAACAAAAAAATTTCCCAGACCAAATTGTTTCACAGAAGAATTCTACAAGACATTCAGGGAAGAACTGACAGCAACCCAACATGAACTCTTCCAGAACATAGAAAAATACAGCAAAGTTCCAAACACTTTCTATGAAGCTACCTATGAAGCTAATTCTGATACCTAAGCTGAATAAGTATCCACAAGAATCAAGAACTTCAGACCAATATCCCTAATGAACATAAATGCAAAAATTCTTAACAAAATCCTGACCAATAGAACACAAAGGTATTTAAAACAAATAATTCAACTTGACCAAGTGGGATTGATACCAGGGATTTAGGGATGGCTTAAAATATGAAAGAGCATTAGTATTACTTGCTACATTGACATGAAAAAAATTATAAGAAACACATGATAATATTGATAGATGCACAAAAAGCATTTCCATCCAACACTAATTCCTATTTAAGACACTCAAGAAGATAGGAATGGAAGGAAAATTCCTCAATATAATTCAAACTTTATATGACAAAGCAACAACCAACGTGGTTGTCAGTGGAGAAAAGACAAACATAATCCCATTGAAAAAGGGGGCCAGACTAGGATGCCCATTGCCCCCACTCTCATTTAACATCAAACTGGAGGTCATAGTTACCAACATAAGGCAAAGAAAAAACATCAAAACTATTCTCCTGGGGAAGGAAGACCTGAAACAATAGTTCTTCAGAGATTATATCATTTTATTTGTGGAAAATTCCAAAATTTCCACAGTACTCTACAAAGGGAGTACTGGAAGCAATAGAAGAATATGGCAGAGTGCCATGATACAAAATCAACAAACACAAGTCTATGGGACTGTTATACACATTGGACAAAACTGTGAAAGAAGGGATCAAAATGTAGTAGCCTTCACAATAGCCAAGCACAAAATGAAATATCTAGGAATATACTTAACAATAAAAAGACTTGTATTAAAAAAATTAAAAAGCCTTGTATTAGGAAAACTACAGACCGTATTATAAGAAACCAAGAGTGACCTCCAAAAATCAAATATCCCATTTTCATGGATCAGAAGACTCAATATAGTAAAAAACTGTCAGTTCTGCTCAAGGTACTACATAAATTTAATGCTATCCCAATGCAAATACCACACTTTCTTCAAAGAACTGCAAAAATTGATTACCAACTCATATGGAGAGAGAAGTCCAGAAATAGCAGAGAACACCTCAACAAGAAGAACAGAGTCGGAGGACATACTTCACCCAACTTTAGCGCCTATTATATAGTGTGATGGGTAGGTTTGTTATACCAACATGGCCACAGAAGATTGGTGGGTCTGTTGTGACGGCACGGCTAATGAGCACGTGGGATTGATTGAAGGGCAGAGATAGGAAGGGCTCTGCGAGTCCTGCGCTCTCTCCTGCTTCCGGATCTTCGGACCAGAGAGCTGCCTTGTTCATCCTGTGCCTTGACCTCCGAGCAACACTATCCATGGGACACCTAATCGAGGACTGTGTTGCTGTGAGTTGAGGATCCTTCAAGCCCTACTTCGCCACGCTCCTGGGCTATACATCTCTTGAGCTGAGAACTGTTGAACTCTGTCATCTGGCTGACTGTTGGCGACCTGCTCTGCCATTTGCTGCCTGTAACCAGATAGCCTGGATTGCTCTACAGAGGACTACTCAGTGGCCCGCAAGACTTGAAGGACTGACAGTCTTCTAGTTGCCTCATGCAATCTGTATTGCTTTATAGATAGTTAACTTTTTCTTTCTTATCTTATATACCTTTCTCAATATATAAATATATAAAAAGAATTACTAGTGTCCTGATTTTTATTTCTCTAAAAGAACCCTGCCTGACACAAGTGGTACCAGGAGTGCTTCTAGAGAAATAAAACCGTAAACATGATTCTCTTTGATTGGTTTTCCAATCTGATTAGTCCTAAGAACACTGGTGATGCTAATTCTACACTTAAAGCCATGGATAATTTTGCCAATCCTACTAGTCCATGGTGTGAAATAGCAAAGCTAATAACTAAAGTAGGAGCCCCGATGGATGGGGTGCTGGTTACAGGAGAGGCTCTGGGAGAACATAGGTCTGATATATTCCAGCAGTTTTGTGAAGATGGCAAGTATAAGGAAGCTCGTTGGCTGGGCCTCCTTACAATGGACTATGTGATTAAGGAGAGAGTTTGCCTCAGAGCCTCAGAAGCATGCCTTAAGTGCCTACTCACGGACTTGAAGACATCAGCCTGTGCTACAAAGGAGAGCCTTCTTGCCTGTAGTAAAAGAGCCATATTGCTGAGAACCAGGTCCAAAGTCTCATTATGCGAGTGGCTGAATTACAACGTCAGCTGATTGGCAGATCTAAAGCAGTGTCGGAAGCCAAAGTGAGGGCATTGATTGGAAAAATTGGGATCCTGAAACATGGGATGGGAATATATGGGCTGATGATCCTAAAGAGGAGGATATTATGCCACCATTAGAAACAAGTGAACCAGCCCAGTCAAGAGATCTACCCCTCCCAACTGAAGATAGTAGTCTACTATCAACAAAACAATCCACACCTGAGCAGATCAACTAACCTACTCTCTACCATTGCTTGACGGAAATGACTTACAAGATAGTACTGAGAACACCCAGGAAGCACCCTCACCAATGATAGTTTCTGCTAGACCTATAACTAAAATTAAGGCAAGGAAAGCTCCTAAGGGTGAGGCCGAGGTGATTACTCAAGAAGAAGTACCCTATACTCACAAAGAACTGCTCGAGCTTTCAAATGCATACAAGCAAAAGCCTGGAGAGTATCCCTGGGAATGGTTACTAAGGGTATGGGATACTGGTGCAAGAAATGTAATATTAGATCAGTCTGAGTTTCTGGATATGGGACCCCTAAGCACAGATTCTTCTTTCAATGTCTCAGCAAGAGAGGCTAAGAGAGGAACCAACTCCTTATTTGGCTGGTTCACTGAGGCATGGGCTGCCAGATGGCCTAGATTAGACCAACTTGAGGTACCTGACCTACCTTGGTACACTGTAGAAGAGTGTAAAGCTGAGTCCAAAAGCTGAGTGAAATTGGTATGGTGGAATGGATCTATCAGGATATTCCCATAAACCCCAAAAGGGGGTGTCCTGAGGACATATTCTTCACTACAACCATAAGGAATAAGTTTGTGAGGTGGGCCCCAGCATCTTTGAAGACTCCTATACTTGCTTTGCTGTGTGCACCAGGATTAACTGTGGGAACTGCCTTAAGTGAACTCCGACATTTGCCCACAATGGGGCTGATTGGACTCTGTGGTTACAGAGGGCAAGTGTCAGCAATGAATCAACAGAGACAGGGTAGACGTGGTTATAATAGACAATAAGGCTTTCGTGTTAATCAAAGCAGCCTGTC